>JAVTVY010040188.1:0-18224 GCA_036873755.1 Hanleya hanleyi
CGAGACTCACCTCAGTACAAAGTTTTAAATCAGCACCAGACAGAGAACCTATCCATACAGCTTTTATTTTTTCTATGTTTATTTTTAGTCCAGAAAATTGATAAAATATTTTTAAGCATTTAAGAGCTTCTCTCAAAGACTCTTCAGAACCGTCAAGGATTAGTTGTGTATCATCAGCATATTGACTGATCTTGAAAATTGTTCCTGCTATGTCTATCCCATTTATTTTGTCATTGTTCCTGATTAAACTGCCAAGGACATCTGCACACAAGAGAAAAATATATGGTGAAATTGGGTCACCTTGCCTACAGCCACAGTTTATGGAGAAAAATTGTGACATATTTCCATTTTGTATAACACAAGTATTTATATCTGTATAAAACATTTTTATCCATTTTTGGAAAGTTTCGCCGAAATTTAGGGTTTTTAGTAGTTCGCTGATGAAGTTCCAAGAAACAGAATCAAAAGCCTTTTCGAAGTCTATCGATAGAAGTAAGCCAGGTATATTTCTCTCTTTTGTCTCAAAAAGTATGTCATAGATGAGACGAATGTTTTCACCTATATACCTTCCTGGTATAAACCCCTTCTGGTCCTCGTGGATCAAAATATCTAATACTGTTTTCAGTCTATTAGCAATACAAGAACTTATTAATTTGTAATTCACATTTAAAAGCGTTATAGGACGCCAGTTCTTCAGAAAGTTTCTGGTCTTATTTGGTTTAGGAAGACAAGTAATTACCCCTTGTTTTTGTGTTATTGATAATTCCCCCCTTTCGAACCCATAGTTAATTGACCTCAGAACAAAATGACCAATATCTTTCCAAAAAACTTTGTAAAAGTCTGCGGGGAAGCCATCGAGCCCGGGACTCTTTCCATTTTTCATTTGTTTTAGTGCATTACTAAGTTCTGTGAGCGTAATTGAACCTTCTAACTTAATCGAATCCGTGTCACTTAATTTATTTAGTTCAACATTTTTTAGGAATTCGGCGGTATGCTCTTCAGACTCGGAAGGTTTAGAATATAAATTGCTATAAAATTGTTTTTGTGCATTTAAAATCTCTTTTGAACTATGAATGTCCTTTCCGTCATCGAGTGTTAGTTTACTAATTAACTTGTTAGTGTAATTTCTTTTTTCAAGCCCTAAAAATATTTTGTTGGTTTTTCTCCGGATTCGATATTTTTCGCCTTCGTCCGTGCTATTATACCATCCATATGTTTGTTTCTGAGTAACTGGAGATCTATTTTACTAGTTTTCAGCCTTCCCAAGACTTCATCAGAAATATTTAAGTAGTTTTCTTGAATTTCCTTTTCCATTTCTTCTATTTCATTTTCCAAGTCGAGCTGTTTCTTTTCTTCCTTTTTCTTTTTAATTGAAGAATATTTGATTGTTGCCCCCCTAATTTTCATAAGCATTGTATCCAGGAAAAGTTGGTCATTTATACAAAGTTGAATATCTTCTTTGGGTATGTTAGCTAGATATTCACGTTCAAATGGTAATGACGAATACGTGTCTTTATAGTCACACGTGGGAGTCTTAGAATATACCAGAGCGCAACAACGGCATAAGTAGGACAGATGATCATTTTATTGAGGCTGAATGTGGACGACTAGAGAGGCGGTTGAATTTGGCGGAAATTCTGGATTCAAGTTGACGAACCTTTTTATATCCAGAGTGTTGGTCTGTCTACTGCAGCAAACACGGTAATTAGGAGTACCTGTGATCTAAATGCAGATGTTTTAGCTTTCCAGTAACCGTTTGTTTCAACAACAAAGTGGCAGATATCCCACTTGATATTGCAAACATAGTATTTATCACTCCAGATATCACAGATGGACCTTGTATATACTGATAGAATATCATTATTTTTCGTCATTAAACATAAGTGTTGATAACGTTACAAATGTTCAAATAAAACGGACCCGGTGAAGATAATATTTCTAGAATTGTTCTCAAGAAATGCACAACGAATAAGCTGATGCTTCCATTTAAACCTTTTCAAGGCGTTCCTGCTCCGTAAAACAGTATGACCACTATCAACTAATCAAATTGTCGCATTTCTAAACTACCGGCTTTTAAAGGAGCAAATAGCTTAATATATGTCAGACAACACAGCAATGAAGAATATCGAGGTTTCAGAGCCAAAAATATCATCATTTACGTAGAAAATGCTGAAGGATGGCGCTTTTGCGAAAAATGTAATGTCATTCGATCGCATTGAAATTGATAAGTAGGTGCTGGACAATGTGTAAGCCTAGTGACAGCTTAACTGCAAAAAAACCCCGTATGACGGCCATCTTGGATTTCAAAATGGCCGCCGCTTAATACCTATTTTGCTCCATGTCTCCAAAACTAAACAAGCTAGGAAATACAATTCCAGCGGCTAGACCCACAATTTGGGGATCAAGAAATTCGATGGTGCTAATTTGAAATTACAAGCCTCTAGTCCGTCATTCATTATTCAACCGTCGTCCATTAAAGAATATCCGCGTCCATAATCCAAAGACCTCTTCCATATTCCATGTAACAGTATATAACAGGATATATATCCACCTTCACTGAATTTGAAGGAAACTACAGACAGCCCTACAGGCAAATCATATTTAGATCTATATCTCTATAAAAATGAAGCGGGCATTCTCTCTCGTCGACTTTATGACAAAAGAGATGATTACAATTTCGACATCGTAAACTATCCCTTTCTGGACAGTAATATTCCAGTGGGACCTGCATATGGCGTATACATATCTCGCTTAGTAGCATTTGCTAGATCCTGTGTTAAATGTGACGATTTTAATCAACGTCACAAAACATTGTTGCAGAAACTTATAAAACAGGGCTACACCACCAAGCGCCTCCACTCAAAGTTTCTCAAATTTGGCGATACATATCGCATGCTGATAGCAAAATACGAGCGTAGCGTGCAAGATCTATGACGTTACGTTTCGTAACTTGTGTCTAATTCCGCTTAACCCGGGGCTAGGGGCCGTATGAACCCATGTACTTCAAGATCCTCATGGTACTCATATGAACAGTCACAATCAAAGCGTGACTGAGATACATCATTCTTTAGATGACGACTTCACAACGAATATTATGGATTAAGAATACTGATCAGCGATACGGATTTGATATTTTTGGAACATCATGATGTCTTGCCGGCATCATTGAAAACTGTTGCCCGCTTCTCTCTTGCAGGAAACAAGCCTATGTTTATGTATACTATGATTGTCTTTTTGAATTTGGTGCTAATACTGTTATATGGAATATGGAATAGGTCTTTGGATTATGGACGCGGATATTCTCTAATGGACGATGGCTGAATTATGAATGACGGACTAGACGCTTGTAATTAGCACCAAATTCAAAAAGACATTCATAGTATACATAAATATAGGCTAATTTCCTGCAAGAGAGAAGCGGTCAACAAATTTCAATGATGCCGACAAGACATCATGATGTTTCAAAAATATCAAATCCGTATCGCTGATCAGTATTCTTAATCCATAATATTCGTCGTAAAGTCGTCATCTAGAGAATGATGTATCTTAGTCACGCTTTGATTGTGACTGCTCATATGAGCACCATGAGAATCTTGAAGTACCTGGATTCATACGGCCCCTAGCTATGGTTGGCCATCCCTGCCAGAATTCGTCATTTAGAGGCTGCCTCTAAATAATATATACCATGGTATAAAATGCCAAGCCTGCCATAATTCGTATTTAGAGGCTGCCTCTAATTATTTTGTACCATGGTATAAAATGCCGAGCCTGCCATAATCCCTATTTAGAGGATGCCTGTAAATCGCCAAGCCTGCCACAATTCGTATTTAGAGGCTGCCTCTAATTATTTTGTACCATGGTGTAAAATCGCCAAGCCTGCCATAATTCCTATTTAGAGGATGCCTCTAATTCATTTTAGCCGTAAGTCGTAAATTTTCGCCTTCCACCAATGATATGCGCTTTCACAAATTTGGTGCCATATCTCTACGCTTGTTACAAGTTTACTCATTGGTCAAATTTAATGTTCTTGATATGACATCGAGTTGTTTATGACTTACGGCTAAAATGAATTAGAGGCATCCTCTAAATAGGAATTATGGCAGGCTTGGCGATTTTATACCATGGTACAAAATAATTAGAGGCAGCCTCTAAATACGAATTATGGCAGGCTCGGCATCTTATACCATGGTATATATTATTTACAGGCAGCCTATAAATACGAATTGTGGCAGGCTTGGCGATTTAGAGGCATCCTCTAAATAGAAATTATGGCAGGCTCGGCATTTTATACCATGGTACAAAATAATTAGAGGCAGCCTCTAAATACGAATTATGGCAGGCTTGGCATTTTATACCATGGTATATATTATTTAGAGGCAGCCTCTAAATGACGAATTCTGGCAGGGATGGCCAACCATACCTAGCCCCGGGTTAAGCGGAATTAGACACAAGTTACGAAACGTAACGCCATAGATCTTTCACGCTACGCTCGTATTTTGCTATCAGCATGCGATATGTATCGCCAAATTTGAGAAACTTTGAGTGAAGGCGCTTGGTGGAATAGCCCTGTTTTATAAGTTTTTGCAACACTGTTTTGTGACGTTGATTAAAATCGTCACATTTAACACAGGATCTAGCAAATGCTACTAGGCGAGATATGTATACGACATATGCAGGTCCCACTGGAATATTACTGTCCAGAAAGGGATAGTTAACGATGTTGAAATTGTAAGGCCCACTTCATTTTTATAGAGATATAGGTCTAAATATGATGTGCCTGTAGGGCTATCTGTAGTTTCCTTCAAATCCAATGAAGGTGGATATATATCCTTCACTGCTTCATTTATATTCACCGCGAGTATAGAGTTTGGTGAATGAGAAGGAACGGGCTTTGAATGGATCGGCTTTTGAAAGCGCCTGCAAGCCACGTCGATGGGTCCTTCAGTCCGAATTCTCTGAGGTACATTCATTATTGGACCGCATTCCTGTTGCACTCTCCTTCACAGGCATACAGAGAAGTGCAAGGCAGTACCGCCTTTCTTCATTTGCAGTTTTCTCTGCAAGCGTATTGCAACCGCAGCGAATGAGCTGAGAGCACGTCTTGGCAGCCTCAGACAGAGTTGTCCAGTGTGGCTCAAAGAGTCCATCGGCTGTTGTTGCTCGACCCCAGTATGTAGGATACGGGAGCACTGGTGCAACCAATGACTGGCCCCGGCAATACTTTCCTTGATAAATTGCCCTCCTTAGATGCTGCACGAGAGCAGCATGTGTAAAGGGTATTGCATCCAATTCGGTACCTTGTCTATGCTTGTGCAGGTGCTCATTCGGCCGTACAGCAGGATTACAAACCTGCGAGACCAATCGCACTTGGCATGCGGGAAACGCCGAGTAGTGCACCAGTAAGTTCTGGGAAGGAGACCCATACAACCCAGGCTGTTCTCTTCCAACAATAGATGACACAGTGTCAAATTGGAGCGATATGCAAGTCAATGCATGAAACATCGGTAGTGCAAGTGATCTTTCCGGAATGAGAGAGGTGACGATCTCATGGGCTACAATGTAACGGAAGCCTTTTCAAGTTCCAAAGGCCAACCATATTTCATTCAGTTGGAGCGTTTGGGCTACCATCACAGCAATCCCGATGACATCAGTATCAGCGGTGTGGAATAGTATCTCCTTGTGGCAACAATTTACAGCGTCTGCTGCAAGGAGGAGAATCTGTGTGTCCACCTCCTCGCGTCTGCATGGTGCAATGGATGACATATCCTGACGTAGAGGAGCTGTGAAAACCGGCTCCTCTAGCGTCGCGAACAGCTCCTACCCTTCGTCATTGAAAGCATCTACAAGCTGCTGGGAGAGCAAACTGAACAGTTCAATCTTGTTGGCATCCACTCGACGTTTCCCACATGCCTAGTGCCTGCTTTTTTGGTCTCACATCCTTGGAGAGGAGAGGTTTGTAAATCTGCTCTGCTACCGAACGAGCCTCTGCATCAGCATATACAAGGCAGGGAAGCAGCAAGTCATTGGATGCAATATCTCCTAAACATGCTGCCCTCGTGCAGCATTTAACCATACCTGGGCTAGAAAGGGCCCGAAATGGCCCCCCTACCAAACTTTATGACAAACGACAAAAATGGAGAACTGAAACTCCGTGACTTTATCGTTTATCAAATTGAGGTCATTTTGAGCCTATTTGCATGACCTCCCGAGTAGAGGATCATGGGCAAATTCAAGATGGCGACCACGTGGGGTGCCAGAAAAGTGATTTTTTTCGTTATATTTCTTCAAAATTTCTGCTTTTCCGCGATGAAAAGTGGACAAAAGCTATTTTATTTCACATCACATTAATATTTACTAATTTATCATGCACTTTTTGCGGAGAAATTGCATAAATAAAAAATTCCAAAAATCTGACCGAGAAATCGACAAAAAAAAAATGGTTTTTGAAAATGACGTCACTGTGACGTCGTCAAAGCGGCCATCTTGGATTTTTTACATTTTCTGGTAGAGCTCAAGGGGTAAGAAAAATAATTAAGGGGGGCCATTTCGCCTCCCCCCCCCCCCCCCCCCCCCCAGGCCAGGATACGTCCCAAAAAGCCCAGGCCAGATAGGGTTAAGGAGGGCGCAACCGGTGCTCTCGTATCCGACAGATTAGGGCTGGGCAACAACAGCCGATTGTGCCACACTGGATATCTCTGCCCGAGGCTGGCAAGACGTGATATGAGCTCATTCACTGGGGTTGCAAGAAAGTCTACAGCGGAATTTGCAAATGCAGAAAGACGGCACTGCATTTCACATCTCTGTGTGTGCTTGTGGAGGAGAGTACAACTGGAATGAGGCTCCAATGATGAATGTACCTCAGAGAATTCGAGCTGAAGGACCTATCAAAGTGGCTCGAATTTTTGAACAGATGCTTATGTACAATGTTCTGTACGCCAGAGGCATGCTATTGCATGCCATGTGCGTCAGAGACTGAGATAACAGACTAGGCTAACATTATGTCAATGTCAGTGAACCACTATTGTGTACCTGGATTTTCGTATTGCTCGCCAATGAACATTTCAACGTAACTGGATGATATAGCTCCCTATATGGATGGTATATTGAAAGTCAAAATCGCCGTCAAAGTAAGCAAACATACAGCATCGACATTTCTATCATATATAACAAATCTGGGTCTTTTGAATGTGGTCCCCAACTCCCGGACGAATATATCCAGATCCTGACGAAATTGAGCCCAGATTGACCAGGGTATTGAATACATGGTTCAGAATACTATCTGTGGACAAAGATAGTAGCAACTGCAGCAATCTTGGAATTTAAGGTGGATGCGAGGGATAGCAAATTAGTAATATCATCATTCAAATCTTTGATCTCAAAATGGTGGCCTAGGCACTGGAATGGGGTTCACAAATCTTCGTTATTGCTGTATTGACCCCACTATGTCCAGACAAGTGGCCATCTTGAAAACCAATATGGCGGCATTCGCAGCATTTTCAAACAAGCACCATCAGATTCTTTGATCGAAAAATCTGGGTCTAGCGGCAGGAATTGTGTTCCTAGTTTGTTTAGTTTTGCATATGTATGTATTTGGGGTGCCTTCTGATCTTAAAATGACTGTCTTGTGATAGTCTCACTTGATACCAGTTTTGATGCTTTTATGGTAAAGCGCACATTTAAAGTGCTATGATTCCCCACTATTTAAACAATGTCTACTTTTTCGATTGGTTGAACAGTTTGCGACCGTACTGGATGAAGTCAGTTTTATAATCAGTGAACCGATCAATGCGTAACATGGTTTACATGGTCGATGACGTTGAGTCAATCCAGAGTAACTGTGACACTTCGCTCTGTAAACCAATATGGCCGTCACTGACAAATCAAAATTTCGTTAATTTCGACATGATATATTTGACGGATTAACTCAGCGAAAATGTCGTTCATTAAGGTTTTCTGGCATGACAACCTTGATTTTCGCGTTTATAAATATTTTCCACTATTCTTTTCCTAGCAACCCTGATCGTGCCGATAGCAACAGAAATGTTATTGCTCAATTCGACAGCGAAAGCAAATTCATATACGTTATTGGGGCTGACGAGTCTGAATATCACACTTCCGAACTTGTCTACTGCTTTTCCTAGTAATTAAGATAGCCTCCATACCAATAAGAGCGCTAATGCCTATTCTATCAGCGACAGCAGATATTAATTAAGAAGTAATGTTTTCATATGCGTGCTCAACGGTTATTTTACGCACGGTTAGTTTTGGAAATTTTACATTTTAGGGCAAGGGCAAAGCCCGCGAGCTAAAATTTATAAACTTTCTCTTAGCTGAGTCAGGCTTTGAGGAACATACGTGGATATGGGTCTATTTGTGTCGCTTTGTTAATCAATTTCACGATGGAAACAACAGTTAAACTTGAGAAAGAGATTCCACCTTGTAATTTATTTGTTTGTCTTATTCGATTGTGACTTGTATAAAAACAGACGTCCCTTCCCTCACCAGACTTGTGAAATGGCATCTCCCAAAGAACACCTGCACTTGACACATGTACACTTCACACAACTGTGCTAAAACACTCAATAATGGCACAGTTAGCAAGTTGTTATGGAGGCAAGTGTTATAGAATAGGTTTTGACAATTATGATTTATGAACGTTTGACGGTGTCTGGTCAAATTTCATATACCCAGGAGGCACTAGCAATTGGGTTAGTTAAACCCTCGGAGCAGAGGTGATACACGATCACAACTTGTTTCTATATATCCCACACTTCATGAAAAATGATGCTGCCATTTTGAAAAATAGGTTAAAAGGACTAAGTCAAAAGGTCAAAAGATACTGAAAACAGACCCAAAGAATCGCCGTATTGGTTCATGTTTTATATGAATACTGGTCACTCTCTTGAATGTTGAGTTTGCATTTATAAAATCAAAGAACTGCATTGGAAAAATAGGTCAAGGGTCAATTTGAATATTAATCGAATTTTATCAAATTTGGCTTGTTTGCACTTAAGCCAATGATCAAAACGAGCAATTTATGGTCAAATCTTACGGTGAAGAGACTGAAAATTGGACGAAACTGTTTTCTCGGAAATTCTATCATACGATATGAATATATACGGCAAAAGGTCAGAAACGTTAGATTACCACAAGCATTTAATTTCAGGATGATCACATTAGTAAGCATAAATTACACATACTCAAAAGTCTTTGATAATCATAGAAAACAAGATCTAGTCATTCCAAAGAAATACATTCAGGAGATTGTTGCACAGGGTTAACACATCAATCCTAGTGTAGAACTGTCAGGAGGCAGTACTTGGGGAAAAAAATATTCCAAAAAATACTTCTAAGCCATACGCTGCTACAAATTATCTTCATACTTCCTACACTTGATCCAGAAATAGGCGAAAACATCTGTGAGACGAGATATTGATGGATTTTACTGTGGACGCCCCAATTCGTGATCTTACTCTATTCCACTACAAACAGAGGTGTTCTGACACTGTTTATATATCCGGGAAATAGGTCAGAATGTCAATTGGAATTCAAATGTCTGAGAACTGGCCTTTGCTTTTTGTCTGAAATTGTTCCTACGGTAACAATTTCAGCGAATACAAGCTTTAGTAAAAAGTTTGTTCACAGAACATAATTACACATCCTTGAATGTTTTATGTATAACCAGCCCAAACAACAATAATTATCATTTAACGATTCGAGTTCCATCGTCTGTATATAACTTCTCATCGATGTATCATAGGTGAATGATATGAAGGAATAATCATGCATGCTCATACATGACATCCCACGCATATATTTCATATGTATTTCCTATGAGATGTCTGCATTCATCAGCCCACTATGGCCACTGAAAATCTTCGATGGCAAAAGTAACGAGTGCAAAAGCCTAACATGTCAGACGCGATTAACTTTATGCAAATTTTATTGTGCATTTTCTTCACACATTAAGTTTTTCATATACTTATCTGTTCCTAGGAAATAAGTTCAATTAGATTCACACGATGTGTAGCTGAGACTCGTGAAAAAGATCATGCGTGTTCACCCACAATGGGCTCAGACTTATAAGATCATGCGTGTTCACCCATAATAAAGTGGGCTCAGACTTATAAGATCATGCGTGTTCACCCATAATGGGCTCAGACTTATAAGATTTGATAAAGAGACCTTCGATCACGTCAAATGTGAAATGAAAATTTCTTAGATTAGAAAGGTTAGATGGTTGTTCCCGAGGAACCAACGTGTCTGCATATTCCATTATTTCCGATGCATCGCGCACATGTTTATACTAATACCTTCGAACTAATCCGACAATGATAACTATCTCATAAAATTGTTTGGCTTTGACAATTGCCAAGAAAACAAATTTCAGACGACTGACATCTTGAATTTGCCCATGATGCTCATGTGAAAGAATACGTAATACACACAAAATGGACCCAAATTGGTAAACTATGATGCGCTAAATATCCCAGTTCGACAAATGAATACTTTGATAAACACTAAGGTGGACAAGTCCCCGAATAATATAAAAACAAGGGCTGATATCTTGGATTTTACCATGATGCTTTATGTGACGGATTACGTAAGACACAAAATGGACCAAGAATGATAAACTATGATGCGGTAAATCTGCAGTTTGACAAATGAATACTTTGGTATAACTGAGGTTGACAATTTCCCGAATGATATAAAAATGACGGTCAAATGTTTTGGTTTTAGTGAAGAGAAATTACGATGCTTATTGTGAAAAGATAAATATGGTCAAAATGAGCTACAGACAATTGGCTATGATGTGGAACAGTTCCATTCTGAAAACAAACTTTAATACACAAAAGTAGGGAAGAATGTGACGGAAAACAGGCATTTTTCTCAGATCCCAGTGGGTAGCCATTTTTAATTTTTTTCTTGATGCTATGGACTAATTGTAAGAGTCCAATTAAACGCAACATTAAAACGGTGATGAAAAACGATGCCGGCGTATACTGACAGAAATTCATATGACCCTACAGAAAAATATACTGACTGCATATTTCTAAAATATCACAGCAACCAAAAAATCCCAGCCACGCTTTGGTTGTAGCTGTTCATGTGGACATACTGTATTGGCATGACCACACGGCCCCTAGCGCCGGCTTGAGCGGTATCAGATACAAATATTTCAGAGCCAAAATGTAATAGCCCTATCAAGTCATCTGTTTGAAAATGATGAACTATGTGAGAACAAGATAACAAAAAACGACCCAAACGAGGGAGTATTCAGAACAAATACCTGTGAGGTCCGACGTCGACCAAGCGCTTCATTCTCCACCATGTTTACAAGTCACAAAACTACAATCACAATGATTTGTACAGAGGGCAAGCCGCGAAAAGTCCACCAGCAGAAACTTGCCGTATACAGGCAACAATTAAATGCAACATTGAAAGCTGTCGACTATGAGGCTTGAAAGTTTGACGTTCTAGCGTCTGTTCATTCCAGACTTGTAAAGAAGAGTTTAACGAGATGGGTTGAGCAACTGATGAAGCAGATATGGTTTATATAGTATTTTTGACCTCCAACATCACAAAATCGATTTATCTATGTGGTAACCGGGTTTTTACACATCCAGAAATGCCTAGGAGTGATTCCCACTCAGTTGCCAGCTTCTGCTTGGTGAGTTTAACCGAAGTAACTTTTTTTCAGAATTGCCTCCCATCTACTAGTAACCAAGATTTGATTGATTAGATTTTTATTTCACCAGATAATATGATAGCTTAATATACAAAATATCGAAGTGGCGGGATGAAAACCCCATGGGGCTTGTTATATCCCAAGATGATTGTCATGAAAAGTTGTAGATAATACACTAGAAGGTGGAACATAGAATTATCAGAAACAGATCTGTTTATAGATAAAAGCAAAAAAAAACGCAAAAACATTAAAAGAACTCACAACAAATGTTCCAACTTTCACATACTACTCATTTTTTCATCAGGGTGAAACAGGAGCTAGAGAGAGCTACATAATGTATGTTCCTAAGACTGACTTCACACGGGATTTAAATACGGAAATGGAGGTACATGATTTTAGTTGAGAAGGTAGTTTATTCCATATTTTAGGGCCTTTAATTTTAGTACTAAAAAAGGATAGGTCTGATGAATAAAACTGGCGATATAAATTATGACTTGCTTGTCTGGTTGGATAACTATGGACTTGAGATAATTTCGTAAAATAAGACCGAAAAGCGATTGGCAATAAATCCAAATGGTTACAAAATTTATCAACAAAGAGAAAAATTAGATAGTTATTCAACTGTTCCAGAGGTAATAATTGCAATTTAAGGAATAGGGGCGTGGTATGTTCATATCTAGATGAAAATGTAATTAGTCGAATAGCTTTTTTCTACAGGAGTAATTAGCGGTTTCAGATGGGTCGAGTACGTGTTACCCCAGAGAATATTGCAATATGACAAATATGGATAGATTAGGAAATAGTATAGAATGTAAAGGTCTTTTTATTTAAACAATCTCTAATATGATGTATTATGCCAATATTCCTGCTAAGTTTTTTTCTTATTTCTTCAATATGCGTTAACCAGTTAAGTCTACCGTTGAAATATACTCCAAGAAATTTAAAGTTGTCCACCTGATCAATGTAATGTCCAGAAATGGGTAATCGGGTATGTTTTGGGGGTTTACATCTTTTATAGGGTTTTATGAGCATAAAATTAGTTTTATTTAGGTTCAACGAAAGTTTGTTACTGGAAAACCAGTTGAGCAACTTATCAAGTTCCAAAGACATAGTCTGGAACAGAATATCGGGATCATCATTAGAAAGAATGACCGATGTATCATCTGCAAAAAGAATGGGTTCTAAAACTTGGCTAACGACTGTTATGCCATTGATATAAATGAGAAAAAGGACGGGACCCAAAATAGAACCCTGTGGGACTCCACATGTCATAGACTTAAATGTTGATAGAGTATTATTATATTGTGTGCATTGGATGCGGGATGACAAATAACTACGGAACCAGTCGTTCGAAGTTCCTCGAAAACCATAATGGGCTAATTTATATAGAAGGATTTCATGGTAGATGGCATCTACACTTGCTAATTTGGTGTGTCTTCTATCACAACTGCAGAAAACTAGTTCAGTGATGCTACATAGGCCTACATTTGATATTGTTGCTGCATGCGAGTCATGATTATACTTCCGGCCTGAGGTGATGAACAGGTATCACAAAATCTGTATACAATTTACAATCGTGACGTAGATGTGTATTGCCCCAACAAGGAGAGTGTTGGGCACGGAATTGTTAATGCCACCTAAAAGTATATGGTGGCACTTCATCAGTGTCATGATGTTTCAGGCGTGGTCATGCCAAATATTATTTATGAAAATAGTAGCCAAGAGCACACGGGAAATACACCCATGGTAAATCAGACACCACCAACGCTGTTAAAAATTCGAGACATACGGTACATACATGTAGAAAAAATATGGGTTCCGATATTTTTATCTGAGAATGAGTTTATATGCCATCTGATTGTGCTGGCAGCATACATTAGCGATTTTTACCTCCGTCGATCAGACGGAGGTCTAGGAGAGCAACGTGAAATCTCCCGCCAAATAATTGGCATATGGGGAACCCACGACTAATAGGATTTCCAATGGGGATTGTCATGGTTCCCGACGAAATTTTGAAACCAAGTTCTTGGACAATATTGAAATAATGGGGAACCCTCATTGCAATGCATTTCAATGGGCCTTGCTTCTGTAGTCGGGTTCCACCTCCCATCATGATTCATGAGTTACACGTAATGTTGGCCGCTTTCATCGGGAGATTCAACATGGCGGCTCTCCAGCTTGTAGAGATGGATAATGCGATTTTTTGCCGTTTTTCTGGTAAGTTTATTGCCGTCATTTTATGTCATTACAACACAATGATTCCTAGTACACCACCCGTCATTTCTATATATCGTAACGTATTTGTCGGCTGCTGACTTATGTCGAAGCCAACCAAATAGTCCAAGTTGTTGTTGTTGCATATCAAATGCACGGGAGGTCATGCACGCACTGACTGGAAGACAACAGCACAATTGACGATGCCCTGATTTTTCTGATACTTTGTTTCTTTCAGTTGATGATATCCACCATTCTGGTTGTTTAAAAACAGTTATTCTAAATTTTGCTGATAAATTATATTTCGGGTGGGGGGGGGGCTATTTATTTGGCATTTGGCAGTTGAATAATGGTTTGATTTTGCCGAAGCACCAACTTGATCTAGCTGCGTGAGTCTGTAAACTTATTCAATAAAGCTGATAAATAATATACATATACTTTTTGTTTGACAACATTGTAAACCTTTTCTTTTCATTTATCCTAACAGTTTAGTGACATCCAATGTGTGTGCTGTGACACTTGTTCATGAAAAATAATTTGCTTGTTAAAACCTGATATTCTGAAAACTTATTCTGATTGTAGCTGAAACAAAGTAGTGTCTACATTCCACATGTAGGCCTACATTATTGAGATTTTTGACTGATAGCATGGATGGAACCTTTCCCATTTTTTAAATATTTTTTTTAAGCCCTGGACATACCACTGGGCATTTATTTGTCATACGATCACATTTCATATGCTTTGTTCAGCCCCGTGATCTGGAACCAAACAGTCACTATCACTATATGAAAGAAGGAGATCATGATATACATTTCAGGTTTTACCGATGCCAAATGACTTGAACAGAAGACAATTAGACAAAAAGAAAATCAATAAATATATCAATAAATAATAAATTACATAGAAAATTTTCTTGTCTTTGCAAGCGGGACATCAGACACACTGACAACACAGACCATTCATTCAAATTTCGCCTTCCATTGGAGAGACAGAAATATTCCTCAAACACAGTATACGTATTCTCTTTTGTTTGTCAAAATATTGTTCCATAGAGAAGTTACTGATATAAACAATCCTGTTCTAGATTATGATATACTGGATTCTTATCATGCTCATGCCACTAACATGAACTCCTATCCAACCAGTGGTCAAGATCCATCATCGTTCTTCAGAATTCATATTATTGATCACTCATAGATTGGATTAAGTTCTCATAGTACTCAGTTCTCATTTCATACTTTTGCAAATTCTAGTAACATGGTCAGGTCCCAGTTCTATTAAGTACACGTATGAAAGGTGCGAACTAGTATAATGGAGTTCATCTTGTTATGTATGACGAAAGAATGAAATATAATGAAGACCATAAACATTTTCAATGAAGTGAGTTTTGATATTAAATATGTATACAATTGATTCCAACCTGCAGGTCATGGATTCAGCACTTCTGATATCAGATGCAACAGGACTGTTACACAATGGATGTACTGGATGAAATGGAAAAACCAAAACAGACTATTGATTGGTTCAGCTGTGTCAGAAAGGTGTGGAATGACAGAGGTGGTGAAAATCAGAGCCAGTGATTGGCCACAACCCCCCTCTCCCCCCCCCCCCCACACACACACCCATTGGATATCAGCTGATTCCTCAGGAAATAAACATTACACATGTAATGACCACATGCAGGGTGATACATGTGTCAATCGGTCAGACATTTCCAAGGATGCACAGTTCTAACTTAAAACAACCATGCCGGACATCATTCCTTCTCTCAGAATAATTGGATCTAACTTTTACAAAACCTGCAGCTCCCAATAGCTTCTGGATCTAGAGCACATAAATGAAGGGATCTAGTTTATCGGTGCTATGGCAAAAATATCATGTAGAATGGGATTGTGTGGATAATATCAGATTCATGGGAGTTGAAGTCCTGCAGCATGCTCCACAAATATCATCAAAGGTCATAACACTTTCTGGTCTGCACCAGTGTGGATCTATAGTTGTTTTTTTGTTTCTTTTTTACAAAATTATCTTCCTTGACCAGGTGAGGACTTGAATGTGTCTAGAATGTTTTAGCTTCTAGAAACAAAGACTCCATTTCGTGAGTCGAGGTAAAAATCGAACATATTTTGATTATTTTATTCAAATTTCAATTCCACTTCTGGTATATGTACATGTATAAAATACATACAGAATGAACTGCATACAGAATAACACAAAGAACAGGTATATGTATCTCATTACATTCTTAACCAAGATCAATACCTGGGTGATATTACAACAATACCATGGTGTTATATATTGTTATGATTGGCTTAACTTTAGCTGCTGAAGATATTTCTAATTTGAGGGCAATGGACAATCATACTAAATTTATTTTCATAACTTCATTTATTTTCACAATAAGCAACATAATCGAGATTAGCAAGTGAAGTTTTACAACATAATATAATACGCATCATGGGTCTCCTTCAGTTTAGTGTAGACATATATACCCTTGAATATCTGTTACCATGATTCAGTCATAATATTGTCTGTATTATATTGATGTCGACAAGGAATAAACATAATTATTTGATAGCATTATTAATTGTATGTTGTTTATGATTAACATGAACTTTTTATTCGCTGGAATCCAGCCATTTGTTCCATATGGGCAATATTCTCATCAGCTATCACCATTCAATGTGAATGTGATACATGTACAAGTCCATGGTAATTGATACATTATGGTGAAGGTGACCTGTAACACCAGTATACAAAATTATTCCGAGCTCATTGAATCCGCACATGATGCTGAGACAGATCAGAACGAAGTGTCGGTAAAATCAGATGTGTTTTGTAGAGGATTCTGTCAACGAGGATGCTATACTGTACACATACAAAATATGAAGTGTTGATGTGTAGGGCCTATAGCACAAAATCACAAGCAAGTTGGTAAAACTAGGCGCACAGGGTCTCATTTCTGCCGCTAACGTGTTGATTTGGGTGGGGGCGTCCTCTCAGGGGAAGGTGGGGGTGGGAAGGGGCCTAATGTCTCAAGCAGTATTCCAGGTTTTCCATCAATATACTCTATTCCATACCCCATTATTTCAAGCACGTGAAATCAGACAAAACTTATTTGCGGGAAATGTGACTTCTACATCCCTAGCTGGACATGCTAGTGGGGAACCCTCAATCCCAGGTTAATTACCATTGGTGAAGTTAACGTCCAACAAATGCAAAATTGAGCTTGGCATCCCGCCCTATGTTATTCAGTGATGTATTCTCCTACGGACGCTGTTGCCTCGACGGAGGTCTTTGCGCTCATCCAGCGCTTGTTTCTCCCACGCAGCAAGTATCACTTCATTTCCAGTATAATATCTTGGTTCTATTACTGGTGAATTTAATATGTCCGATATTGTGTTGACTGATTTCAATGCGGTAAGCCTACACTCGTGTGTACAACAGTCACATCAGTTTACCTCATGGCTGAATAAGGACTTACACAACACAATAATAAGCCGGCGCACGACGACAATGCGCTTGGATTAGTTCCACGAACTTCACTGCCACAGTATGAACGCTTAGAGCTAATTATTTTATAACTATTTATATTGTGGTTTGGAGGAAAGCGTGTTGAAAATGAAAGTCATATCCAAATTTGTACGACGGTCATCTGAGATGTCTGGTGAAAAACCTCGAAAAAGACAAAAGGTTCCGACACTGACGACGAATGCTCATATTTGGAGCTCCGAGAGCTATAGAGATCGCGTTGGATTTAAATACAATTACACTTATCTCAAACTGAAGACTTTCAAGTCCAATTCAAAAAGATTCTGGTCATTTGCTAAATCCAAAAGCAGATGTTCTAGATTTCCGATCGTCGTTTGTTTAAACAATAAAGTGGCGGATATCCCACTTGATATTGCAAACATGTTAAGTGAAAATTTCTAGTTTTATATCGCTCCAGATAACACAGATGGGCCTTGCATATGGCATCAGACCGGAGTCGAAGCCTCTCGAACTACATGTACATTGTTTAGAAATTGCACAGCGGATCTTTGTTGATTTTATAAGCTGTGATTTTTAAGCATTTTTCATGAATATGATATTTCAAATAGCAGATGAGGCTTCAAACTGTACTTCCTGTTGCTGATTTTGGGCACTTTGGGGAAAGCACAGTGGAAGGAGACATGGTCAATGAGGGATGAGAAGATTCCCTGAATGACATTCGGAACACCAGTCAGCTGTCAATTGCGGGCAGATGAAATTTCCGTTGTCAACTTCCATCAAGACTTAATGTTCTACAAGGTGAATATTGTCATGCCAAGTTGATTTATGC
>JAVTVY010040189.1:0-19083 GCA_036873755.1 Hanleya hanleyi
ATCACGTGAATATAAGATGAGTTTACTTTGCCAGTTGAATAAAAGTGGCTGAGCTGTTTGCTTACGTTTGCCATACACAGTATTTCACCCCGTGAGGCAATAATTATCAAACAAGATAGATATTCTGCTCCCGACCTCACGAGGCCAAAAACTGCCCGCACATGAGAGCTAACCCCTGAACTAACAGGCACATGACATCTTTGGCTCAGGGCCTAGCTGTCGTGTGTGCTGGGCTTAATGTCTTAAGTAGCTCTGCTCTTCACAAATTGACATGTTTGCAACATGGTATTTGTCAGATCAGAACCTTCTCAGCTCTGATGTAATGTATCTGAATATTACAGACGGAATTGTCATGGAAACTCCAGTGTATAAAGTGAAATCTTTCAATTCTGAAATATGATTGGTCAATTCAAATTTTCAAAAGAAAGCATGCCTTTTCATTGGCCTATGGTGAAAAGTGGATGAACTAACCAATCACAGAGCTTCTGTAAATGTCCCATGTAACTGCAAAATGTTTGCATGTATACCTGTATCTGCGAATAATACAAAATAAACACAAATAACACTTAAACACCCTTAAACTCCACAAGTAACAAATTTAGATTATTTGTACCAAAATAAGTAGATTTAATAACAAAAAAATGATTCCTTTCGAAAAGGTCAAGCAAACAATTTTACCTCTGCCAAAAACTACACTCAAGCACAGAGAAATCAGTTAAACCTATTATTCAGGTACAATTAATCAATATTTCATGTAAAACTTTTATTTGCAGTATTTTAGGTACTTGAATGACATTTGTGTTGACTTTGTGGTCATTGGTCACACCCTCTCCAATTTGACATCATATGTTGATCTCCGGATTTCTTATAAAGACCTGTATATCCAGTCTTTTATAGGAACATGCATCTAGTAAAAGATATTTGGGGGAATGTTGCTGCAGAGGTCACTATTGCACTGTCTTACCTCTGTCTGTAATAGCTGTAATTAAATGTAATACAATGTATATTGTACATACAATATGTACAAAGAGATTGATCAGGCATTTATAAGAATGTAGTTAACTTAGCGATTTAATGACCACTTTGGCATGAAACATTCCCAAAACTGTTATGAACTGCTGAACGATGGCGTCACTGGGAATAAGGGGGAGATAACTGATCAGACCTCTCCAACTTTTAATTTTCCAAGGCATGAGATTTGAGAGATATGAGCCCCCCAAAAATGTGAAAATTCTGGACGGTGTTTTATACTTTTTTTTTTTATACAGCGACCTAATATTTCATCCTTCATGGAGCCTATGAATACTTTATATCCAAGTCCAGGAAATTTTTGAAATCACAGACTCGTTCTTTAGTCCTAGGCCATTTTGGCCTCGGGGTATTGTTGTCGTCGTGTACGTCCATTCATGCGTACGTCCATCTGTTACCGCATTTTAGGCAAAAACATTTGAGATACAGTTATCAAATTTTGGAAACTTATTTATCTAGTTATTAGTCAGAGGCCTATCAAAAATGGCTCCACTCAGCCCATATTTAAGAGTTGTGCCCCTTACAGATGTATTAATTTCTGATTTTCTGATATATGCTTGAATGTAACCAACTGTATCTGCAAAACTGTGTTTGATACAGCTACATTTTGGAACTTATTTTGTAGTTCTATTCTAGAAGCCAACAGAAAATTAGTCGCCTCAGCCCTTATTTTACTGAGTTATGCCCCTTTTCAGGTGCACTAATCTCTGATTTGTGATATATGCTTAGTTATATCTAATTAACTGTGTTTGGTAGAGCTACCAAATTATAAAGAAACTTTTTATCTAGTTGTATTCCAGATGCCTATAAAAACATTATTCATCTCGACCAATATTTTATGGAGTTATGCCCCCTTTCGGATGTAATAATCTCTGATTTTGTGATCTATAGTTGAATGTACAAGTTATATCTACAGATCCATGTTCGGTACAGCTAATAAATTTTGGAAACTTATTTACCTTGTTGTATTCTAGAAGCATACAAAAAATTCGTCTTGACCCTTATTTTATGGAGTTATGCCTCTTTTCTAGTGTAATAATCTTGGATATGCTTGAATGTAATCAATTATATCTAAAGAACTGTGTCTGGTACAGCTACCAAATATTGGAAACTGATTTATCTACTCGTATTCTAGAAGCATACAAAAATTATTTGTGACATATGCTTGAATGTAGCTGTTATATCTGCAGAATTAATGATATTCTCTAAAAAAGGACAATTCTGGATTAGTTAATATAGCCATAATATGTTGCACATTCTCAGCATTTCTCAATGCTTGGAGGAAGCCAAGGGGTTTTGTGAGTCTCGCCCTCATGTCTGCAAACTGGAACAATTTTGAATAATTGTTGGTCATTTTGGAAATAATCTAATAGAGAAGCTCAGATGAGTGAGATTTTGATATAGCCGAGACCAAATGTGCAAGAGTTTATTATAGATCTGCTTTATATCTGCAGAATGAATCTCATTGCAATTCCAACATACCAAATGCAATCTGAATGTCCCTGATATCGTACCATATACAACTCTGAAAATAAGCACCTGACATTTCTAATAAACCCTCCGCAAATCAGAATGAGATGCCCCTGTCCATATGCAGATATCCTGGGCTGAAAGGTCCTGGTATATTCTTTGATGGGGGTGATGGGTTGATGTCCTGTGCCATATTATCAACCTTGCATTAATTTAGCCATTTCATGGTCCACAGATCACCAAATTGCTATCGCTATGCTCATACAGACATGGCAGTGTGACTAACATCACAGGACCTACGAAGTAGGGTTTGATATGATTTAAGTGTGTGCACGAGAGATGACTTGGGGGCCCCATGTGCTACCTTGAGAAAATTTTTGTAGCAGTCTCTAATTGACAGTGGGTACTAATAACTTTCCCAGATATAACCACTGGTGAGTCATTAGCGTAGAAACTATTATCGCCTTCAGTTCCTATTACCCTGGACACTTATCAGTCCAGCAGTACAGCACGAGGTCAAAGTCTTGACCGGGTTCAAAGTTGCTTAACTTCCATGATTTTACGATAATCGGTGTGTCCAACGTGATATGCCGTATCAGGGAACCTTCAAAAGTCAAAGTGAAACATATAGCCAAGGGTTCCCGATGGGCATGACAGTCTACTCGCTGAGCCATCAATAAATAATAAAAAATATTTATAAATCAACTTTTCATCAGAATTCGGTCAGCTCAGAACTTGCTGGTAACAATGCCCTAATGCACGTTCACGCCAAAAATCTAGGTTCTAATGTCAACAGTTCTCCTTATTTTGCCGACGAAAGGATTCGGATGGACTGACTCAATCACTCACTCATTACTGGACAAATTGCAAATGGTAGATATCAGGCATACAGACTTGATATTGGTAACATGTTTAAAGATGGGGTACTAGGCTGAACATTAATACCAATTCTTGCAACTTTGAAATATTAACGTGGAAAAATCCATTTTTCACCATCTCTAGCCATAGACTTCTACATGGATGCAAATGCCATGGTGCAGGATGGGGTGAGAAAGGGGCAAATTCATTCATAAATTCTTGTGTGCACCTGCGACAGTATGGCAACGAAATGCATGCTGGGACAGTAAAGGGTCAAATTTTGGTTTCCGTGGAAGACTGTATTGTTCACCTGAAAAGCCATACCATGGCAAAATATGGGTTTGACATAACTATAAGACTAGTCATGCCGAATCACATTCGTGACCTCATGACCTACCCAAATATAGGCATATGCGAGTGAATTAGAAGCCAGGCAATGTGTCGTATATTTCATCCCCTATGAACTCGGTTGTAAGTATCCGTGAATGTTTTGACTGGAGAGATGCCCACGTGTCACTCGCTCAATGATATCAAAGAGATATTCTCATTATAAATTTGCCTTGTTTCAGAAGATAGCGAAGCACGCTGCAATGCCGTCCGTTCCTTAGCTGTTAATTTGAAAGAACATCGAACAGTGTTTGCATGTGTGGACTAGAGTATCCAGACCTGTGTATGGAGGATGCCATATATAGGAATTGGAAAAACTACATGCACCAGTGTACCCAGGGGTGGGGGTGGGGGAGCGGGGATGGTGCAGACTCAATCAGCGGGCTTTGCCAGGCATGTATAACCTACTCTTATGAAAAAAGGAGGAAATCAAGCAAAATTGCAGATTATATGAAAAACAGGTGAAAGATGTCAGATAAAATGTCATGTACCATAACTAGTATGATGTTGTAGTTCACATTTTCGCATCAAATATGTAACGGTTCATTTGTTTTCCAATAATTAGCACATTTGCAAGTTATCTCCATTTTCCTTAAGATCATACACATATACTGTTTATACATGCCCGGTGAAGCTTGTATGTAGGCCTAGTCTGTGTGCACTGGTGCATAACGATTGGGAAACTGGCAAATGGAGTGTTTGTGTAAAACTGTTTGTTCTACATACCGGTACACCTACCTACTCCATTAGTAGGTATCCATTGTATATTGTTTACATATTTGCATGTGATACCTGCCTGTATTCATGGTATGAATAAGCTGATTCACATGTGTATTACATCGTTTATTTTTTAGGCCATATTATGTGTATTGTTTACCAACATTGTTCATCTGTTTTGTACATAGATTTCACAAATCTTTATTACTCTGTAAAATTGTTTACCATTTCTCCATATAAACAGGATTTTGTACAATTGTAAATACACGTTATAGCAATTGTTTGATTAATGTGATACCAGTACTGTATTTATTTCTCATTTAACTGTACATTGATGTACAATAAATGTCTACCATGTTTATTCTGAGTTTCAATTTCTGTTCTCTGTGCAGGAGTTTACTGGTGGGTTTGATATGATGCAGGGACCGTCTCCAAATTGACACTTCACCCTGGCATTTACACAGGAGTTTGTCAATAACCCTAAACCCTGATGACAGTTTATCTCTCTTTCAATCACACAGGAATTGTCATTACTTTTATTGTCAATGCACAGTACAGCTGACCACAAGGCCTGAAGTCCTGTATGTAACCTGACATGCTGAGTTTATGCATACAGGAGGTATTCAACTGGCATTGCCAGTGCAGGGATTTCGCGTTAGCAATTATATATATTACGGCGGTGGCAGGGTGATTGAATAGCAATATTTATCATCTCCACCTGCCATTTGTGATGAACGTAATTGCATCATGGGATAGAAGTGGGATAATTGTCAACAGGTTTCAGGTTTATGATAAGTTATGGTACCGTATTTATTATTGTCCCCTGCCACCTAAATGGGAGGAGACTATGGAAAGCTGCTCATCTGTCTGAAATGTTGTGAATACGAGATTTCAGCAGAGGGTTAGAGCCTTGATCCTTGGTGCAATGCTACCTTACGAGGACCTCGATGTCAAGTCCACTCACGATTGTCCTTGATGTATTTCCAAAGGTCACAGGAAAGAATGTGAATACCCTATTTCTTCTAATTTTTCGAACAGCATTTTTAGACTTAGAAGCAGAAAAAATCCCAGGAGCTGTGAGCTCACTTAATCCCCCGCCAAAGAAGAAATAAGTATTAGTACTTGTTCAACGTGGAAATAAATAATTGGAATGTGATCTTGAAAGAATCTGATATTGAAAAAATAGGTCAAGGTCAGTCATCTTCAACTTACTTCTGGATCATCGCCAATGGCACAACTAGAATTAATTTGGAAAGCCTGGCCATAATACTTCAAGATGGAACATAATATTTAAACAGTGAATGACCTAGTAAAATTAGGTCAAGGTCAGTCACCTTGGGTAGGCTTCAAGTTCACTATCAGTTTACATGTGTAATATGAATTTGGATACCCTAACTATAATCATTAAAAAAATATTACAAAAACTAGAACTTGACCTTTTAAATTAGGTCAAGGTCAGTCATTATCCATAGGCTTCAATCACCAAGTGCACGATATTGTACTCCACACTGATTACGGACAGATGGATGGACAGACAGAGACGCTGCCAACAAAAATTTTAAACTCCTTTGAGTATACACTTTTGATAAAAATCCACATCTCTAAAATGAAGTTCACATTTTCTCATGTTTTGTTTTTTTTGGTCCTAGGTGACCTTGACCTTTGTCTGGCCTTTTGACCTCAAAGTAAATAGTGTTATTCTCTGCCACATATCCAAGGTAAGCATCAAGTTTTGGACGAATTCTGGACATGGAACAGGAGATTTTCCTTTTTTATACGCCCGCCAAAAGGCGGACGTATTATGTGATGGCGGTTTCCGTCCGTCTGTCTGTCTGTCCGTCCCTCGTGTCTGGTCTTAGTCTATAACTGGGACAGTTTTCTATCTACAGCTCTAAGTTTTGGCGAGTGGATACCCTACGGGGAGACGATGTGTCGCGTACCAAAATGAAGGTCAAGGTCAGAGGTCAAAGGTCACTAGCCTAAAAAACAGGAAATCACTGAAGTGTTCGTGTCCGGTCTATATCTGTGAACGTTTTCTATCCACAGTTGCAATTTTTTGTGAGTGGATACACTAGGTGGGGACGATGTGTCGCATACCAAAATGTAGGTCGAGGTCAGAGGTCAAAGGTCACTGTTGCCTAGAATCAGGAAATTATTGATCATTGACAGTTTTCTATCTACAGTTCTAATTTTTGATGAGTGGATGCCCTAGGGGGGAACAATGTCTTTCATGCCAAATGTAGGTCAGAGGTCAAAGGTCAGTGTGACAGAAAAATCAGGAAATCATTAAAAATTTCTAATTTTTTGTGAGTGGATTCAATCGGGGGAAATGAAGTGTCGCATATCAAAAAATCGGTCTAGGTCGAAGGTCAAAGGTCACTGTGACGCCAAAATCAGGAATGTATTAAAAATAACATTTTTTTTGTGTCTAGATACATATGGGGGACACATGAAGTGTTACCTAGCAAAATGTAGGTCAAGGTCAAAGGTCAAGGTCACTGTGACCCTAGAATCAAGGTCAAAGGTCAGTGTGGCCTAAAAATCAGGAAATCATTAAAGGTTATACCAAATGACTCTATACTACTTTGCATTAAAACACCCAGGATTGTTCCAAACAATAAATTAGTATTTTTTTCTCGAATAATTTCGTCGAAGTGGGTTTCAGGACACGAATATCACACATGTGGGGGAAACGTATTGAAGCCGTGACCTCTGGTGCATGACGTCACAACCTGATTACGATTGCGCCGTAAACGTCATAGTCTATGACGTCGGGCGTTGTTACGAAAGATTCACCCAACTGTGGGAGTTCTAGCGTGATGTCGCTGACATTTGGACGTCACAACAGGCATTTGAGCGAGATCGTAATCAGGTTGTGACATCACAGGTCAAGCGGTCACAGCTTTCGCCCGTTTTGAAAGGGGCATGAAATTGTCGCACTTTACTGCTGCTATTTCCAACCTTGGGCAGTTTGAAAACATACAAAAATATAAAACATGTCTATATAATCACCTCTACAACAATTTAGCACAAAAAAGTAGCAGATTTTGAGACCATTTTGTATAATCTTTAAAAGTTTCAAATTTTTTGTAAGTGGATTCAATAGGGCGAAATGAAGTGTCGCATACCAAAAATTAGGTCAAGGTCAAAGATCATTGTGACCCCAAAATCAGGAAATTATTAAAATAACATATTTTTGTGTCAAAATGTAGGTCAAGTGACCTGGTCAAAGGTCAAGGTCACTGTGACCCCGAAATCGAGAAATTGTTAAAATCATGCTTTTTTGTGTCCGTTGAGAAATTACAGGGAGACGATTTGTCATCTACCAAAATTTAGGTCAAGGTCAATAGTCAAGGTCACTGTGACTCCAGAATCAAGAAATCTTTGGAAATTGCTTTTTTTGTGTTGGTAGATACATTAGGGGGACATGATGTAGCACATACCAAAATGTAGGTCAATGCCGATCGTCTAGGTCACCTACCCCCAAAATCATGGAATTCATACAAATCATGATTTTTTTTTGTGTCCATTGATACATTGAGGGAAGACGATGTGGCGTGTACCAAAATTTTGGTTAAGGTCAAAGGTCAAGTTCACGGATCCCAAAATCAGAAAATCATTAAAATATAACTTTTTTCTGCCAGTAGATACATAAGAGGGACATGTGTTACATATCAAAATGTGAGTCAAAGGTCAAGGTCACTGTGACCCCAAAATCAATTAATCATTAAAAGTCACAGAAGACGAAGTCGTGTAATGTGATATTGCGTTCTGTCCATTCATCCATTAACATTACATTCTCAGAAGCACAAAATTGTAGGCTAGCTACCAATTGGAATCAAGGCTATTAAACAACCTTGAAATTTGGACCAATATAATTCCAGATACACAGGCGTATATTGAAGCCCCTTGGGCTCTTGTTTTTTTTTACAGGTTCTCTGACTTGACCTTTGACCTAAACATAAAATAACTTTATTTGCCCCATCGGCACTATGTACCCAATGTTTGGTACCAATTGATAAACTGGAACTGGAGATTTTCATCTTTTTTTTGACAGATTTTCTAGCCTAAGTGATAATGACATTTGACCTCAAAATCAATAGCAAGTAAGCCATTCTCCAATTTGACCTTCAGTTGAAATTTGTAGTGAATTGAATCAAATTAATAGTTTTCAAGAAAACGGGGTGTGCACACACACCACAGACACACTGACTCGCTCACAAACCGCAATTCTATATCCCCCGACTGGAGTCTGGCGGGGGATAAAAATGTTTGTCAACTGAGGCTAAATATATTTTCTATCATTTAGAAAGTGATCGTATAACAGTATTTTCGTTATTTTGGGATAGCACTATCTTAGAATAGCACAAATTCTAGTGCTGAAAATTTGGTAGAGTCCCGTGCGAGATTCGAACCAGCGACCCCAGAATCCGGCACCTAATCGCCAGCACTGTATGTCGACGATCTAAACCACTCGGCCAACGGGCCTCCCACAAAAATAGGAGGTAGCAGACCGGTAGTCTTTGAAAGCGAACATACAGTACTGTTGAGGCTAAATAGGTTATTTATCCCAAGAACTGAATTGATAGCTAGTGAAATTTGGAGAAAGCAGAAATCTCGCCGCAGATTCCTGAAGTTAAGTTTTGATGTGTGAATAATCAGAAGAAATAGGGTAGCACAGTTCCTTGTGAACACTAAGAAGCAAATTGAGCTAGTACTCCGATATCTTTCATTCAATGTTGTCTTATGAGGGACTCTGTGGGGGGGCTCTAGACTGACCTTGACCTTGAATGCAGTGTCGTAATAATAAAGAGAGCTGGAGGCTATCTTTGGCACAATTATGCCTTATTATGACTTCTAGGTCAACTTTAACAGGGTAACAGAGGTCAAGTTGTCAATAGCTCTTTGAACACAATATCTCGAGTCACAAAGAGAGGTAGAACCTAGATCTATCTTTGATACAATAACTCAGGGGCGTCGTTAGGGGGTCGTCCGGTGCGAACGACCCCCCCCCCCCTTGGCCGCGCCAAAAAAAAACAGAAGAAAAAGCAAAAGAAAAAACAAAAAAACAAAAAACAAAAACAGAGAAAACAAAAACAAAATAATAAAAACATAAAAACATAAAATAAAAAAAACATAAAAATTACAGATAGAGTGTCGAGACGTGTAGTGGTGTGTAAAAGGCCCGTTTTGTTTGTGTCAAACCAGGAAGTCAAATGGAGTCCGGCATATTCTTCAATATCGATGCGGGTTTATGCGAAACAAATGTGAAAATAGAACCAAAAATCTATATCTATGTTCAGATTTGTTTCCGAGAAAACGGGTAAAACGCATCTCCGGCAACCGGAGACCCTGGAGCTTCCGGAGCCTAGGCGGCCCCTGGACCCTCACCTGTCAGGCTGTGACAATCGCTCATTTTAGCTTTGTGTAAATGAATCGCTATCATATTGGTTCTAATGTTCCATCATGTAACGGTCATCGGTTTTTTATGTGTTCTTTTTATGTGATAAATATAACTGAACAGTCAAATGGATTCAGGCATGAAATTTGATTTTTTCAATATCGATGAGTGCTTATAAATGCGAAACATACGTGAAAATAGAACCATAAATCTGCATACATTACGTTCGAATTTATTTCTGGGAAAACTCTTATAGAACGCGTCTCTGGAGATCTGGAACTTCGGAGCTTCCGGGGCTAAACGGCTCGTGGACCCTCGCCTGTTGGGGTGTTTTTTTTTTTGATTGATTGATTGATTGTTTATCCACCATATACAAATAATATATATATATGTACAAGTAGGGTATAGATACATAGAAATATGGCGGGAATAAAACCCCAGAGGGCTTGTTAAATCCCAGATAATTAATAATAATAATAATAGATTAGCATGAGACGCTGGGTGCGTTCACAAATATATAAATGTACAATACATGGTGAATATACCATGGAGCCTTGTTTAGAGAATTATAGTTCCATAAGATATATATAGTGGGCTCAGCATATATGCATATAGATAAACAAAACTTTTTTGTATAAAATAGGTTTGTCTCGTGTCCCTTGTGATGGCCTGAGATGAGTTAACTCCAAGATTTACAATTTGAATATAATTAGAAAGTACATCCTTCAGTACACTGATTCACATACATGTTAATTGATGAGGTGTGATTTCAGTCGAGACTTAAATAGTGATTGTGACAGACATGATTTTAGGTAGTTAGGTAAAGCGTTCCAGATTCGTGGTGCTTTCGACTTTGTGCAATAAAATGATAGATTTGAGTGCACTCTCGCCCTATATAGATTGAGATTGGCTCGAGTGGGATAACAATGGACTTCAGAGAGTTTTGTAAAATAATTTGAATAGTTGATAGGGATAGAAAGGGGATTATTGAGAAATCTGTGAGTAAATAATAAAATTAAGAAGTTATTTAACTGAAATAGGGGGAGAATGTTTAGTTGTTTCATTAAGGGACTAGAATGGGCATATTTACCACTGGAAGTTATTACGCGGATAATTCTCTTTTGTAATATCACAAGTGGGTTGAGATGAGTTGAGAATGTGTTTCCCCATATTAAATTACAGTAAGATACGTAAGAATAGAACAAAGAATAATACAGCATAATCAAGGTTTTCCTGTTGAGGCAGTTCCGTATTGCGTTGATAACACCGATATTTCTCGAAATTTTTGAAGTTAGTTCGTCAATATGTGTTTGCCAATTTAATCTATCGTTAAAATAAACCCCGAGGAATTTAAAGCTAGAAACAGATTCAATTTTGGTGCCAAATATTGAAACCTTAGGGATATTTACATTTGTTGATCTATTTGGTTTAAATAATATAAATTTGGTTTTTTTCATGTTTAATGAAAGTTTGTTGCAGGAAAACCAGGCATGAAGCTTTTCAAGTTCCTGTGACATATTTTCCGCAAGTCTAATACACACAATCGGCATCGGATAGGGTAGCGCTTGTATCGTCAGCAAAAAGATTAATGTCTAGGACCGATGTGGCCTTCGTAATGTCATTTATATATATTAAAAAGAGTATGGGTCCTAGTATTGATCCTTGTGGCACACCCGTACTGATAGGATTGAAAGAAGATATAGTGCCGTTGTAAGATACACACTGGCGTCGAGAAGATAGATAGCTACGAAACCAGTTATTTGTGACACCCCGGAAACCATAGTAATCAAGTTTATGTAAGAGGATCTCGTGATTTACTGTATCAAAGGCTTTGGAAAGATCCAAGAAAGTAGTAATGCTGAACTGCTTTAGTTCCTTTGCAGCAACCAGTTTGTCGTATAAAGAAAGAACGGCAAGAAATGTAGAATGATTTGCTCGAAATCCATATTGATTAGGGGAGATAATCATCTCTGCTTCTAGGAATGTGATCATCCTCAACACAACAAGTTTTTCAATGATTTTACTGAAACATGGCAGAACAGAAATTGGGCGATAATTCTCGGCTAGGGTTTTGTTTCCAGATTTGAAAACTGGAGTAACCTTTGCATTCTTAAGGGAAGTGGGAACGATTCCATTTTGGAAGGAAAGATTTACAATATGCGATAGGGGAGCCGATATTAGGCTCGTGAGGATTTCCTTGTTTTATCTTTGTGTGAATGAATCTTAAGGCATATTGGTTTCCCTCCCAAGAACTATAAGTCATCGTTTTGTATGTTTTAAATATAACTAGAACGTCAAATGGATGAAGGCATGAGGTGCGATGTTTTCAATATCGATGCATGCTTATAATTGCGAAAAAAAATCGTGAAAATAGAATCATAAATGTACATGCAGTATGATCAGTTTTATTTCCGGAAAAACGTTCAGAACGCATCTCCGGCTATCTAGGACCCCGGAGCTTCCGGGGCCTAGGCGGCCTGTTGGGCTGTGATAGTGGTCCCCAACTTTCAATTACGTTCCGATGCCGCTGGGTTAGCCTACGAAGTATATAGGCCCAAAGCGTTATTATTGTGTTTTCAAGATGACAAGAGAATAAAATATAATACTCATATTTGACAAATGACGTGGAAATCGCTCAGAATGCATCTTAGACCATCTAAGGTCTCAGAGCTGTATAATATTACCCTAAATCTGCATACATTATGTTCAGATTTAATTCCGGGAAAACGCTTAGAACGCATCTCCGGCGATCTAGGACCCCGGAGCTTCCAGGGCCTAGGCGGCCCCTGGATCCTCGCCTAAAGTGCTATGATAATCGACCCCCCTTTGAAAAATCCTAGCGACGCCCATGTAACTTTAGTAGGCCTCTATGTCAAATTCACTTCAGAACTGACCATGATCTATTTTTATAGGTCACCAGGTCAGAATGTGAATCGGTCGTATTTGATCAACACAATATCTCGGACAAATTGACACAATACCAGATCAAGTTCACACAGGAAAGTTGATTTGATTTTGGGCGATGGGTATTGTCCGTATTGTCCATTTGTCTGATGATAAATCCATCTTACTTGTTAACACCATCTCTTGAAGGATCATTCTGGGGATTTAAAGCTAAATATAACATACTCAACTGGTGATGGGTTTGAAGCTGATTGATCTTTCCATATTTCATTAAGTTCATATTCTAGTTTTGTATGAGGGGAAGCAGGTGTCTGGGGATGTTAATATTGTGGAAAGCTAATACGAGAGTTGTTTTATTATATGAAAAAAAAGAAAAAAAAAAAAAAAGTTCATATTCTAGTATTGATGGTATCTTGCCAAATTTTTACTACATATGCAACTGACGGACTAGAAACGGTCACATTCTAGTTATTGCAATACCTCGAGGGATAATGGCTAAGCTTTCCGAATTCATACTACAGTACATGCAACTGGTGATTTTTATGATATTTTATGAAGGATCATAGCTGGATAAATAAACAAATTGCTTATATGGATAACAACTTCTAGTTTATTCAGAACGACATTTTGATACAGGTACTAGTATCGTTTTCAACTCAATGATGATCATAGCTAAACTCAAATTTAATAAGTTCCAGTCAAAAGTGTGCAGAGACGTATACGGACTCCCATAAGGTTCTTGTTTCCTGCAGTGAATGTTTTGTAACCCTAATCACATGTGACGGATATTCCCTATTAACCTTTAGCATGTTTAGAGAAACTCAATTGATTCACTGGATTCACAATCCAATGAAAATGCCAGATTAGCATTTGAATTGACCAATCAAGTGTTCTAAAATTGTAACATATCCCATAATGCACCTTGTTTCTATAAACGCCATTAATGCCTACAGGACATTATATTTTCCTCTGGGGATTCTCTGAAATGGTAAATCTATTCACCGCTATAATACCAGAAACCAGGCTTTTAGGTCTTCATCGATCACAACAGACACAAAAAAAAGTACTTGAATTCTTTAGGGTCCGAGATTGATGAAGAATGCATACTATACATGTAGTAACCTGGAGTTTCCAATTTTCTGAAAATGGCCCCCCTTCAGAAAGGTGAATGCCCATGGTCTATTATCTATTTATTGTCTGCGAGTAATGTCATTGTCCCTGTGACCAGGGTAATGGACAGCAACAGATTTCTGAAACAATATCAAATATGCAGGAATCCAACACAATTTCTAACATTAAGACTTTATTGACAATTAACAAGACTAGTGTCAAATTCCTAACTCACAATTTCATTCCCATCTGTAAATTACCCTCTGCTTTCAAATAACAGACTGTATATATGTAGTGTGTACAATCTGTAATGAGATGACATCGGGTGAACATTTTTGATTGGCAGTTAACCTTTGATTCAAGGAGTAACATGTAAAACATAATCAAGATCAAAAAAGAATATGTTATTTGACTCTTTATACTTTTCAGTATTGGTACCGGGGCGGTGATATTTCACATTTATAAATTACTTATGTTATCACAGTAATAACCATTTTAAACTATGTGAGAATAAATATATACATCATCTGCCAGGCAAATTGACTCTCTTCGCTGATTTTTGTTCTCTAATTAGATCTATATAAATAGATACTCAGTGATCCGCATTATCATAATAGCAATAGACAGCTGCCAGTGAGCAGAAATCTAACTTCCAGTTGGTTGTAGGATCTCTTTTTTACCTATGCTACAATATGGGGAAATATATTAAACTTCTATAATATTAATACTCTACTAAATAATGAAAGAACTATTAATACCTTAATAAATATTTAGGCAACTTGAAAATTATGTGCCAGCTATCACCGGTTAAAAATATTTCTCCAATCGACCTCGAAGCTTGCAAAAAATCTGATGTTGGCTTCACGTAAAATTGCCTTCTTTAAATCATGTATACAGACTCATATCTAAAGAAGGACTATACCATGCATATATTTTTCACAATGTTAATTAAATGCAATAACACTTGATTCATGTACATGCAGTGCCCCAGTTGGGTGATTTTAAACTGAACAACATTCTCACCGAGACCGGTAAATAAGGTTGTCCAGTAACACTAACAGGAGGATGTAGTTGATTTGGTCAGCCATGGGATAAATCTACTCAAAATTTAACCAACGGATATGACCGTATACAGCTCTATTAAACCTTGTCCATAAAAACACAATACATTATCACATCACCCTATTCAACTGACAGACAGTCAACATAATCACATTTCATATCTCACTGAAACCTATGAAACACCTGGATAATCCGATCAACCTCTAAATATTCACATCATCCATGGTCTTAATACTTCAATAAATTTAATGTATTTTGTACCTTCATAAAACAGAATGCTGCCAAAACTGACACTCTGATCTGGTCCTAAGGCCATTGTCACTGGATTAGTTGTTTAGCATGACCAGCCCTCATCTATATTTTGAGGGCAACTAATTAAAATAGATGAGGGATTCACATTTTCCTGAGTAAAAATTAATTCATATACAATGTTTGCAATTTAATAATTAATAATGAAGAACTATAGTATCTAGCATGTGTATTTAAAAAATCAAGGTCATGGTTTACACAGGTTTCACCGTATATCTCTCGTTAGATGTGCAGAAAAATGGCAAGAATTGTTTTTATTCATACAGGTACATGTAACTAGTCAAATGTTCTTATTTACTAAATATATTCATACACAACATCTGGGTAATAAACTCCATATATAGCTTTTCACTACCTAATTACTTCCAAGAAATAGGTCCACTGAAAAAGTGTATAGTTTATCATCCAGGACTTGTGGAATAAAATAGTCCAGGAGGGCTTATTTCATTTTTAGCTCATCTGGGCCGAAGGGCTAATACCATGGCCTGATTGTCCGTCGTCCGTCGTTAGTCGTGCATCGTCCATCATGCGTAAACATCTTCTTCTCTGAAACCACTTGGCCGATTAAGCTGAAACTTGGCATGCATGTTCCCCCCAATGAGTACACCAGTATTTGTTCATGCGGTGTCAATATGATTTTAAATATGGCTGCTATGGCAGCCATCTTGAATTTGCCAGTGAAATCTTGTCCTTATTTTTCGGTAACTACTTCATGGATCTTTCTCAAATTTGGTACACCGGTTCTCCTTTGGGTCTAGTTGTAAAACATGTATACTTTAGTCCAATTTTAATATTCAATATGGCCGCCAGGTGGCCATCTTGGATTTCCCCATGAAACTTGTTATCGCGATTTCTCAGGAACTACTGCATGAATCTTTCTCAAATTTGGTACACAGGTTCCCCTTGGGGTCTAGTTGTGCAAGATACCTTTTGTGGTTTGATTCAAAAATCCAATATGGCCACCAGGCGGCCATCTTGGATTTCCCGATGAAACCTTGTTATCTCGATTTCTCAGGAACTACTGCATGGATCTTTCTCAAGTTTGGTACACAGGTTCCCCTTGGGGTCTATTGTGCAAAATCCCTTTTCTGCCTCGATTCGAAAATTCAATATGGCCGCCAGGTGGCCATCTTGGATTTTCCCATGAAACCTTGTTATCGTGATTTCTCAGCTATCTTTCTCAAATTTGGTACACAGGTTCCCCTTGGGTTCTAGTTGTACAAGATACCTTTTTCGGTTCGATTCGAAAATCCAATATGGCCACTAGGTGACCATCTTGGATTTCTCCATGAAACTTTAGCGCAATTTCTCAGGAACCACCAAATGGATCTTTTTCAAATTTGGTACACAGGTTCCCCTTGGGATCTAGTTGTGCAAGATACCTTGTCTGTTTCAATAATCCAATACGGCCATCAGGCGGCCATCTTGGATTTCCCTATGAAACTTTATCGTGATTTCTCAGAAAGTACTGCATTGATCTTTCTCAAATTTGATACACAGGTTCCCCTTGGGGTCTAGTTGTGCAAGATTCGAAAATCCAATATGGCCACCAGGCAGCCATCTTGAATTTCCCCATGAAATGTTGTCATCGTGAATTCTCAGGAAATTACTGCATGGATCTTTGTCAAATCGGGTACGCTGGTTCCCTTGTGGTCCAGTTGTGCAAGATACCTTTTTTGGTCCATTTCGAAAATCCAATATGGCCGCATCTTGAATTTCCCATGAAAATTTGTCATCATGAAATCTCAGGAAATTACTGCATGGATCATTTAGTGTTCAGGGGGGACAACACAAGTTAGAAACTCATCTATTGCAGTTCTTTAGTAAAAAATGATTGCAGCAACTTTCTCCAATTACAGCCAGATGAGCTACAGTGCTGTGGCACTATCTTTTTTTTAAAATTTGATGTCCCTATATCATTACTATCATGTGTGGAATTTGCAGAAGCGAAGACTGAATCACAGATGACCCCACAATGTCTAAAAGTAGTTCCTAAATGTGCTGTGTCTGGTAGCCATTATTTATTGAAGCGAGAGTACATGTATTTAAATTAGGCAATTACAGCCCTCGAACATAACCACAGCATTCAGCAATTGCCCAGGTGAATGCTGAAGCAGAATCAGTTCAGCTCGGCCATTGTCACGATTGTTAACATGGTGATCAATGTGGGTTTCGCAAAATGCCACAAAACATTTGCCGAGGTGGGTTTCTTATTCACGAGGGCTGTGAATATGACATTGTTTCTTCAGAGTTTTTCAGCCATGATCAAGCCGCCATTGCAACATCCTCCTCCTGGATTGATCTCTGATTTATTAAACAACCATCTTCAATGTTAATCGGTAGGTTTACCTCTGACAAAGCTGCAAAGTATTGGATCGAATTTTTTCTCAACTATCTAAGCAGTCTTGGGCACCTGACTGGACATCATGTCGGATTCTCAGTTCTTAAATGTATTAAAACTGTCAACATGGAGTTAAAGTCAGTGAGATATGAAACTAAACAGAGAATCAAACCTGCAGTGTCAATTAGCCTGTGCGGGAATCATAAAATTACTTTATTACATTGATAGCATAAAAAAAGGTGACAATTGTAAATTGCAACTGTTTCGAAAAAATAATTTGGAATTCTTGCATTCACCGAGACTGAAAGCAGAGGGAAATTCACCAAAATTTGTACATATTTTTATTTTATTCCCAATGCAATAAATATCTCCTGCCTTTACAGTATGTTAAACTCCAATCGGTGTAAACCATGATATTAGGTCAGTCTTGAGATTGAACTCTTTAGCAGCAAAAGACATGAAATGATGTCATCGCTCATGTGATGTTATGCTGAGATTAGGCAACAGGCCCTATCTTCACATTGGCACTGCTGTTATATTTTATTCGGAGAATTTTACAGGCGATGCCTTTCTTCTGCATATGCCTATTTAACCCTGAGACATTAATACTATATTCAAAGTTGTCTGGATTTTCAATTATTTTCAAAGCCACTTCGATACCTTTCTTCCAATTTTTGTGGAATTGCTACTGTTAAAAGCATTGCCTGATGCCTAATGTTGGCTCAACGCCACATGTGCAATCATGTCATTTTGTGCCTTTCACGCCTCAAGAGTTCGATTTCAGGATTTTCGTATTGCCTACGCCTGCAATGACCACAGCAGGGTTGTGAATTCAATTTCACACCGCCCATGTGAAAATCAGTCGCAGAAAGTAGACTGTATTTGAAGGTCTCATTGCAATCCAAATTCATCTATGGGAAATTCTCTAATAATTGAATCACAGAAAGTGAAATTTTCCACCAAAAAATTTGAGGGTGATCAAATTTATTGGAACAGGAAGTTCCCCCCATGCAGATAATCCATTATTTCTTTATTATTTTGATGATTCTAGAGGCTAGTCAAATTAATTAGAATGTTTGATTGAATTTTGTCCAGAAAATTGAGGGGTGATTGAATTTTAATAGGGTGATTAAATTACATGGCAGTGTGACTAACGTCACAGGACCTACGAAGTAGAGTAGGCATTAGGACTCCGATGCGCACTGAACATTTGGACCCCTTCTCCCCAAGTTGAAATCCTGCCTATATTAAGATGGACACAGCCCAAGTAACAATCACCGTTGATTTTCATCAAAATTCACCAGAAATCTTCATCAATAGTAGGTCAGCTCAGAACTTGCTGGTAACAGTCCCCTAATGCACGTTCATGCCAAAAATCAAGGTTCTAATATCAACGGTTCTCCTTATTTTGCCAACAAAAGAACTCTGATGGACTGACTGACTGACTCACTCATTACTGGACAATTTGCAAATGAGAGCCTACTTCGTAGGAATT
>JAVTVY010040190.1:0-177785 GCA_036873755.1 Hanleya hanleyi
AGATTTCAGTTCTGAAGCTGCTGGGTTGGATAATAAATGCTGGTGTATAGAGCGATTTTACAAAGCTGATGAAAAGATACAGTGGCTTCAATCATATCTATATTTGCACATACATGTTTTTGTATATTGACACGGAAGTTAACTAAGTCAATAAATGCAAACATGTGAATACGTCATTTCTGTCCTTTCACGAGCGATGAATAACAGATTACACAATGTGTAGAACTACATGTAGGACAGATTTTCTGAGCATGAACTCAAATGTTCAATATCAGATTTGGAGCTACGCCTCTACTCAGTAGGTTAAAAAGTTATCTGAGAATTTTAAATCACTTCCAGGAGAGGGACATGGCACAATTAAGGTCCGAAATCAATGTGTCAAACCACAAAACTTGATTAGAGATGTTCATGCCTCAATTAACACAGAATCTCAATGTCCCAGAGTTTTATCACTTTTCTAATTTCTCTTAATTCCTGTTCCACCCAGCTTTCCAATTAACTCCTAACCTTGCATCCTGTGCAATCATGTATGCAGATATTTACCTAACCCTAAGGTTAAAAGACGGACAACTTTTCATGATTTCAGTTGAATCAGAAGCTAAAGTTACATTCAGCAGGCCCGTAGCCAAAATAGGGGTTCAGGCTAAGAGTTAAAATATTTTTTCCATGTACAAATACCCTTTTGCGATGGAGGTGAACCCCCTAAGTGACCATTCTCTCATAAACGACGCCCCTGCTGTGCCTCTGAGACAAAAGTGAAGCAACCCCAACATATCCTGGCTTCGGCCCTGTTCAGCTACAATGGCGGGGATTCACAAGTACTTACTGGCAATCCATACAGCCAGGAATAGCGAGCAAATAGTTTTGTTTGTGAGAATGAATGCACGGCATGTAAAACGATACACTTAGTTTTTTGCTCAAATCGATATAGTCACCCTTAACCAATCAATGAATGGTCACTAAATCAGAAAGAGAGATGAATGAAAGAAAGAAGGAAGGAATACGATATGGCTAGATGTATACAAGTGGTCCAATTAGTGGGAGCAAACTGGGCAGGATCAGGGGTCACCAATACTCCCTCTGTTCTCACTGGTCAGCCATCTTGGGTTGCTCCGTGGCCCCTCTATGACTGTCTGGCGGTAATCGACAGTGAAATGGTCTCTCAAAGTTCAGGCCCTCAATACCATTTTGGCCACAACTAATCAAATCTTGTCCAATAAATTCATACACTGGTTAACCGGTACTCTGTGTTCCATGCATCCATCTCGTGGCAATTTGCTCGGTTAGCTGGGAGGCGGAAGATCAATAGGGGGATGGTCATATAACAGAGTTATGTCTGCCTGTCTTTGACTAATCTCATACCCCAGATCATGTACACACGCAATCCAGCAATCAAACCCTGAATGCCTCAGAAAATAGCCCGAGAACCACCTTAAAGGACCACCTGACTGTTCAAAACTGCAAGATGTAATCGCAAAAACGAGAAAAGTCTAAGCAGAAAAAAATGTATTTCCAGGAAAATTCATGAGGTAGAGAATAAATGTTACTACCATAAGGTACAGCATGTACACTTTTATTTTTTTTTTTTTTTGAGTTAGATACATTCCTAAATTTAGCATCAAATTCTTATTTAGCATGCATTTTCAGACTGGATATATGGTCATGAAGGAGGAATCCGAAATCAAGATTATCGTAATCTCCCTAATAATTCAATCCCCCTTGTCAAAATTCAATCCCCGCCAATTTTGGGAACAAATTTCAATCGGCTGTTCAAAACATTTTAGTGATCGAGTAAAATCATTCAAATAACACAGAAAGAATGAATTACCTGCATGATTTCGGACCATTTTGTCAACTTCTTGTTATAATAAATTTGATCATCCCCAAATTTTATGGTGGGAAATTTCATTTTGTTAGAGGGATTACTATATCATAACTATCAAGCTGTAGGTCTATGAGATGCATGAAGCTATATATCATAGGGAAAACGCTCTCCCATAGATACACTGGACTATGAACCCCCAATATCTGGAAATATCCATAGTAAAGTTTATCACTACCTAGGTTAAAATCAGAAGCCCGAATTCCAGAGTTTACAGCAGTTTACAGTGGTTCTCTGACCTAGTCTATATTTGGTTACATTTATTTATTTCTAGTTGTCTGTTTGTGTTTTATCACCTTTTTATCAGGGGTGGGGGTGAAAGGGGGAAGAGAGATTTGAGTATTTCTACTGACAGAGGGACATCAACTCGCCCCCGTTCATCAAGTTGCCACATTAATGGGTGTGTTTTGACCAACTCCTTTGGAATCCTTATCAAGTGATACAGCTTAACAACACTGTTGACGGACAGATAGAGCTGGGCATACATCAGGGGTCTAACAGCATATCTCAAGACACCCCACTCAACAACTTCTTATTTATTGAGCCTGGGCTGAAATGGAGAGCGGTAAATAAGTACAAGCGGTTATCTGTACTTTTGTCATCGCAGTAAGTGCTTCTTTACACGAACCAGTTAAAGGGCTTCTACTTTGTACCACCCATATTTCAGGCCCCACAATTTCTCAGCTTGCATCGAGGTATCTATCACATCGAGTTATGCCAGGAATGGATAAGTTTAGAACTGAGAACATTGCGATCGGAATCACGGACAACGCTGGGATGAAGGGCGCAGTTCGGCGAACACTTAGAATGTTACACGGAGTTTATTTTGGGAGAGGGAGAGGAATACAATAGCATTCACAGCAAGAGCTGAAGTCGATAGCTCATTCTTGTACTAATGTCCACATGTTCATTTATTAGAGCCGTCAGAGCGGTATAGCTTATGGAGAAAACATTTGTAAGTTTGCTTTTCTGACATTTACGCCAGCATGGGGGCTCTCTTGGACAGAATACAAATCTTGAATCGCTTTAGCAACACAATAAATAGCTACAAACTTCTATACTAATTTGCGGGGGCCATTTACCCATAATGCTGTAGGTGAAAAAAAAATGTGCGAACAAAACCGCAGAGCGAGAGTTCAACATGGACACCACCTTAGAAAGGTTGATACCACAAGAGATATTCTATAGTGCATATTCTCTTTGATGTTCAGTTAACCCAGCATTAACCTGCAGATATGGAAAGGCCAACCATCTCTGTAGAGTTGCCGAAATACCAAAGATACGAAAGTCCGGAATATGGTGTGCAATTTCTGCAGTATTGGATGAAAAAGAATCATATTTACTGACCATGAAGGCAAAGTCAATGTCAGAACCTACATGTCTGGTATAATGTTACACAATAAATATGTACAGCATCTTGCCTTCTTCCTTCATACACAAATCGGTTTTTCCGTTCACACTTCAAATTATCAGTTCTGTACAAAAGAATTTATAAATAGCACAAAACGTCATTCACGGACCTCGAATTCATTTGAATTTCGAAATGTGAATAATAGATTTCATGGAAGTTTGACCTTTCTGTTTCGGGGAAAAATTTATAAAGTTCCATTTTTCACTTTTCGGACAATTAAGGCACAAAATATATAAGCAGAATGCCAATTGCAATTGTTCAATGATCTTGGGCAAGGGTTATACGGTTTGACATTCATCAGGAAGTCATGGTCCATTTGGATTTGTCCAAACAAATCGATAATCCCACTCAAACACAATTTATCTGCAGCATGGTTGTACAAACACGGCAACAACCACACGTGCGTGTAATTTTCCATTATAGATATTTGACATCGATACCTGACCCAATGCCAGAATGCAAGCAGTTTGTATCAATAAACTGTGACGGTTATTTGTGGGTACCGGTATAATAATTCTCCACAAAAGTCAACCAGCAGTGTTCTGTAATAGTAGACATGCACAATAGAGGTACTGGATGATCCGGAAGTACCAGTTCTGCATATTGATTGGTTGGCTAGGTCAGAACACATAAACAGGAAGTGGAAATCAGGGTTATTGATTGACTACATTATGCTCATTGGAAAAATCGAAAGCTGAAGGCTCAGGAGCAAAAAAATCTCAAGGTGAAACCAATACCCAGTCGTTCTTGGATTTCATGTTTTGGCTTGCAAGCCACTTGAATGCCAAGCATAAACATACCACTCGAGATGTTTTCTATTTATTTTTGTAACTGTTGCCGAGTTGGTTTTCTAGGAAGGGTTACTCCTAAAATTATCACTGCCAAAGCTCAGACCAGGTGGTGACCACCATCTTAACAGTGCACATCTAGAGGTACACACGCTCTAGCGATTCGACTTTTTTTCCCCTCGCCCATTCGTACTTCATAACATACACTATGGTTACATATACCATCTGTGGAAATATGGCTTCACTTGGTGCAACTACAAAATATGAGTGTTATCTGATTTGTGAAGGTTAAGCAAATAGCAGATCTGCTCTACACTGTGCAGTGTTTACGGATGTTTTCAGTTCGGGTTGATATCTCAAATGATGGCCAGTGCTATCATCGTGGAATCATCCATATATCCAGTTGCCGACCTCCCAGCACGATTCCATTGCCCTGATCCGACTTCGCGTTTACGTATTACCACCATCATATCTCGTGCATATAATAATTACTTTTATGATATTCCTTTACCATGCCTACAGTTAAGAAAATATACAACCAGACAACTGTAGGGTCATGCATTTTGAAAGTAGAACATCTTTTAGAGATCTGCACATTATCGAGAAATAGTTTTATGGAACCGCAATGCCATTTTACCCATCATACATCCCAGAAAAAAAGTCAAAAGGATGGACACCTATGTTTGTACCAATGACTGATGACTCAGTATTCAGAGGCGGCCGAGTTGAAGTTTTCCAGTCGAAACCTTCTATATGTCAGCCAACAAACACTGCTCAGCATGAAAACCGCAGGGGTTACAGATAGTTTATCAAACTATGGCCTTGGTTTATTTTTCAAAGTCAAGAAATATACCAACACAAATTCCTGCAAATTACTGGTCACTGCATGCAGACCTCCAGTGGCTGCTAAATCTACAAGTATATACAGTTAAGTTTTCCTATACTTCATTAGTATGTAAATATGTGCAGCCATTAAAAAGCTTGCCCTTCAGCTTGATACCAGATCAAAGGCACATAATACTGCACAAATTTCAAACATGGCTTCTGATACATTCTCAAAATGATTTGATGATTTACAATTTGCCTTTTGGTGAATTCGATAATAAAGATGACCGGCTTCTTCACATATATCTCAAAGATAACATCATGGAACCAACAATGATCAACGTAAAAGCCTCGATCTGTGTATCATGCTGCAGGCAAAAAGAAATTCAGCGCGCTTTTCTTGACATCTCTCCCTGAAGCGAGCTCCATTATCTAGAGTAATCTTCAAATCTCACCATTTCTTCACAATGAATCTTATGGCGCCATTCCCAGTATCAACGGCTATCTTCCCGAAAGCATTTTTCTTCCGTGGCACTAAATTGCTAAACTAAAAAGATGTTTCTATGAATTGCCCGGGGATGCAAAACTCGACAGCCAAAGTAAGGTGCCCAAAACATTTTAACTGCAACTCTGTTGAATGTAAACAGTGTGGCTTGGTAAATCTGGATTGTTTAATAACAAATATAGTAAGCTTCTTTCGGAGCTTTTAAACTATGATGGACATGATACCATTGTGTATCTATATTTCTAAAGTAGAGAGCCACCCAGCTAACAGTGTACTTGTACATTACCGTTGGTCAGGAAAGAGATCCATCCAAGCCAAATAACCAGTAACAATAGCCCAAAATACAGTGATCCCATTACAAAACAAACTGAGAACCTGGAGCATGGACAGTATATGTCCAGACAGGAACATAGCCATCTGGTTATCACCGCCCTCAACATGTGCCAGTAACCAGACACGAATATATTGGGGAGGAGGATGAGCAGATCATTATTTGAAATCTTGACTGCACTTGAAAATTATCTCTATTAAATCCCATTCATAAAGAAGGAATGCCTGTAAGCAGACCCTTCTCCTTCTTTCTTTATCAATATCAAATATGCAGCAATTCAGTTGATCCATTTACAGTGAAACCTGTGAATATCAACACCTGGGTAAATCGACCAACTTCTAAATACCAACCTCATCCATGGTCCCAATATTTAAATTTAAGGTATTTTGAACCTTGATAAACCAGAACCCTGTTAAAACCAACACTATAATCTGGTCCCAAGCATGGACAGACATCCTAAGTTTGGAATCTTCAGTCGTAGGAGGTAAAAAATGATGGCATCGCCTGCATGACATCATGCCAAGGTTATAAATCGGCCAGTGCTTTAACATTGACAACACAAGAAAGATCAGAAAATAAGGCCTCAAATCACTTTCAAAATACATATAAGCCAAACAATTCTAACTATTTTATTGTCCCAAGTTTAGGCAGCCATCTGCAAATCAGATGCACCGTCAGTGAATAAAATTATTGGTATCGAACATTGCCGATGTCAACAAATGGCTCATTGTCTAACATCTATCACGCCTCCCAAGTTTCCGATTTCGGGACATCTGTATTGGTCACCATCAATGTGTACTATGGGCAAGGCTTTGGCGTAAGACCTCCCATTGAAAAGTTAATATCCTGGACAAAAGACTGACATTATACAACAGCAGATCCTTTGTCAATTACATTTTGCGAGTCTTACACCAAATCATTGCCCTGCATTGTGCACATCAATGAGACAGTTTAGATACAAGAAAAATGTGTTAAGAGTATAATATAGCGGAAAGGCTACAGTCAGTAATAACAGTATTTTTTTTCCAAACTAGCAAGACACTTCTGGCAAGACATTACAGTTTTCCATTAATTCAAAGTCAGGCCAGGCAACATCTGTTTGAACTGTTTTTGCCAATAACCTGAGTGCTCTAACATGTATGCCCCCAGTAACAGAATGTAATCTAGGAATTATCCCAGCTTTTACAAGTCACAGTAACACAACACTTGAAAGAGACATTTCTACAACACTGAGAATACTCTCTCAGATAACGGATGCGTCCTTGGTTAGATATCAGCCCTGTAGAATCCGAACAAAGTCTGACCAAGTTCCAACATCTGTTAACTAGCTTTACATTGTGGCTGATGATGATGGGTGTACAGTTGATGTCTCTACATTCTTTGGACAGTAGTTTTGACATGAAGAAATATGTGAATGGGCAACCATTAATGGTACCTTAAAACTGTATATCCCTCAAACAAAGCTAGCCAACCTTTCTGCGAATGATAATTGATATGTGCAGTAATTCCTCTAAAAATTCCATCACCCTAGTAAAATTCAAACACAAGCAAGTTCGTGGAAAAAATTCAATCAATTGTTCTGATAAGTTTTATCACCTTCCAAATTAATTAATTTAAACCAATGAAGTTATGTAGTAGTTGCATGATTTTAGACCATTTTGTCAACTTGCTTTTAATAAATCAATCACCCACTGATTGTATAGTGGGAAGTTACCTCTTAATTATTAGAGAATTTACCGTGATGTTTGAGTAACATGTAAATAGGACATGAGAGTCTCATTTAGGCAAGCGCATATTCACAGGCGGCAGATTTTGGCGGGACGACAGGTATTGACAAAAAGAATCCACCATGTATATATGACACTTTCTCTACTTCCTGTATATCAATGAAATATTGTAGAGTTTCTTGGTAATAAAACATGCAAATGACTGAACCATATCGAAGGAGTTCGATGCCATATATTATACCTTTTAGCCTTGGACTTTAGTAAGAACGACCAGCCAAGTGACTGCTTTGAAAATTTGAAAGCAAATGATGGTCATTTTTGATATAGCCAAATTTCATTGGTTGTTGAAATGTCAACAACTAACATAACATCCCCTTATCAGTTTCAGTTCGATCAACAATTCTGGATACGTTATCTCGAAGTGACAGGTTGATCATGCAGTGCAATGCAAGGTGAGAGATAGAACTGTCAAGCAGGCTATTGTGAAACAGAATATTTGAACCCGGAGTTGTTGATGTGCAAGGTAATTATATCCACCATTATTGGGTATAATGACAGAACTCTGACTTTTGCCAATTTCATGTACCAGTACATGTGTTTTTGCTCCCAATGAAGAAATTCATTTTGTTTTTCATCCTTGTTTATTTTTCAAGCAGTATTCGACAGCAGGACACAGTATTTTGATTAGCATGATTATGGCCTTATGGCCGGCTGTTTATCCCAGAATAAGGGCAGTGTTTATTTTCTTACAAGGGAGGTCTAGTAGTATATGAGGGTAGATATCAGAATGCCTCTAATATCATCAGGTTATAAAGTCCACACCTGTACCCAGCATGAGCCCCGTCAGACAGAGTGGGTGGTTTGTGGAACTCTTCATACAAAGGAGGTAGAATATACATCAATTCTTTCACCTGACATGTCAATGTCATTCCTTGTGCACATCGTTGGAAACTAACCGGCATATTTGGCTGTCAGATTTTTTTTTTTTTTTTCTTGTGCTCCCGAAGCTCGACATTGCTGTGTGGCAGTGCTGCTTGCATACTTGCACAAAATGACGCCAATCAAGCCAACATTATCAGGGGTAATTTTGAAGGCTGCAAAGAGAGGTAGAGGTAGAATACAAGTGTCTACATCCCTCTCCCGAAAGCCTGTTAATTTTAGGGCAACTGAGTAAGAGCTCCTCAGAATTATTCAACTGGAACATCACTCTTGGAAATCTATTTCAGTTTCGACTTTGAGAATGTGGAATCTCCTAACTTTGATGTAACGACCAGTAACCGTCTTTAAGTGGCTCAATTTGCAAAGGAAGAGTCAAATTCAGCATTTTCAGTGTTCATATCATATGACTTATTCCCTCTCCCCGACAGTAATTACAGACACTGGATGCATCAAGATCCTGATCAATTCCCATAAACCAACCAGGAACATACAACCACTTCAGACTGTTACAGGCCAGAAGGATGGTTGTTCCAAGTTGGCATCCCCACATTTTGCAAAATACTGTATACCGCACCCTTCAGGCAAACTCATTATATCCATAATCTCCGCATCTCTGAAGCATTTGATTTGGAAGGAGAAATCTTAGTGAGAAAGTATCAGATTGTTCGTTAATTAGGGTACTTGCAGAACACTTGTCCCGATCAAATACAGGCTTATACTCATCTCGGGTTACTTGTTAGGGACCCAGAATCGGTGCCAACTGGCATGTGTTCATAACTCTTCAAGTGGCGATTAGAGACATGCACAACCATCAAGACACTGAGCTCAAAGCCAAACATGATGAAAATAATATATATCCAATAACGAGTGACGGAAACAGCTGGAAAGAATGAAAATAAATCAATGATTAGAACACATTCAAAATCCACACCAATATTTACACCATACATCATAATGAGCCCATTTGCAGTTCCAAGAATGGGGTTAATGTAGTCCCTTTCTTGGGGTACATTGTACCATTTATCTCTCAAAGAAAACATATGGAAAAACCTTTACTATTTCAGTCAACTTATTGTTCTAATAAATTTGATCACCCTCTAAAATTATCCAAAGAAAGAGGAAATATAATGGATCTGCATTTTGTCAACTTCCTGTCCCAATAAATTTGATCAAACACTGATTCTATGGAGGAAAACTTCACTTCCAGTGATTGAATTATTATTTGGATTTGTTAACGTTGTAACCTATTCCTATCTGCATTTATTTTGTTTCGTAACAATTTACACAGTACTATTTGTACACTTGTAACTTAAACAGGCCTGCAAGTGGCTCACAGTGAAAATATAGGAGAAAATATAGGAAGAAATTTGCCAAAATATAGGAGAAAAGAGGAATTTTCTCAATAAAATATAGGAAAATATAGGAAATAAAGGGGTGTAAGACAGGTCACTACTACATTGTATGTTCCGAACCTGGTAGTTTTCTGGTGTTTAATCAAATTATTTCCACTGTCATGTAGTCATAGTGGTGGCGATTGAGACCCATTCTGCTGCTTGGTTCAGATAGAGATTTAAATGTTTTCAATTTTTTTTTCTGAAATGTATTTCCTCATGCCAGTTTGACTCATTTCAGAGCATTGGAGAAAGTTTTCATGGGAAAAAGTCGAAATATAGGAGGTTTTTGAGTAAAATATAGGAAAATATAGGAATGACTGAAAAATATAGTAATATATAGGAAATATAGGAGGCACGTGTAGGCCTGCTTCAACGACCTTATTTCAGGTCATTTTGTAATCCACATAATACCAACAGCTACTTTTTCATGATCACATCACTTCAGTAGAGACTGAGGGTACTTCATATGTTCTAAATAAGGGGGTAGGTACAACAACCATCTTCAATGGTAATATCACGAGAAACAAAATCGATTTAGTACGAGGGAACAACCAGGACAGCTGGCAATGTTCCCATAAAATATAATTAAAAATTTTCCCTTTTTGGTGAAATGAGATTAAACAATTTTCTTTTGCTTTTAATATATTCCAAAAATTGACACACCAGTTTGGGGCAATCTGCAGTATGACAATCAACTTGAACGTGACCAGAAGGAACACCCTATTTCCAGAGATTCTTCATACCTAGTTTTCCTCCCAGGTATAAACACAGGTAATTAAATGAGATGGTTGAGGTTCTGGGCCATTACCCTTTAACAGGCTGTCAGTTACAGCTGACTTCTTCACTGTTCTTCTCAACCCTTCATATCCTGGGAGAGCCAATATTGATGGACAGAGCTCCGGTCACTTACAATTATGTTCAACCAACTCTCATCTATTTCTGACCACTCCAGATTGATACCTAAGACACTGTGGAATGTCTACATAGACAAACTGGGCAGCTACAGTTGAAGAATGCTGCCAGGCCTATAAGCTAATATACCAGTGCAGTTGGTATTCCAAGCTATAGTGTTCTAGCTGCAAGAGATGACGACGAATCCTTCTGTACAATAAAGCATTCTTGAGAAGCTATTAGCAAGATTTACTGTGAGGCACTTATGTGGAATACAAACCCAGGGTAATTTTCAGGCAATAATGACAAAAGTAGTCAGTTGCAGTTATGCAAAGGTATTCAGAGAGAACTCTTCTCAAACCAACCACATGATGTTCTTATTTGGTTTGCTCATTCACTTCACATTGAATCCATCAGGTTGGAACCAACATTATCTAAGAATGCTTGTCTAACATTAGAACCGTACAACAAGGTGCATTTGCAAGATTTGTTTTGTTGCTATTCCCTAATTCAGAAAAGCTTTTTCACTGTTTGCATGTTTAAAAGAATTCTCTGAGGATGGGTACAATTGTACTTTACCATTCCTCAGTGAATTGTACTTTACCATATTCCTCAGGGAATTATACTATACCATTTCTCAGAGAATTATACTTTACCGTCCTCAGAGAATTGTACTTTACCATTCCTCTGAGATGGCAAAGTATTCCTCAGTGAGTTGTACTTTACCATTCCTCAGAGAATTGTATTTTACCATTCCTCAGAGAATTGTACTTTACCATTCCTCAGAGTATTGTACTTTTACCATTCCTCAGAGAATTGTACTTTACCATTCCTCAGAGAATTGTACAATGTACTTCACCATTCCTCGGTGAATTGTACTTTACCATTCCTCAGACAATTGTACTTTACCATTTCTCAGAGAATTGTACTCTAGCACATTCCTCAGAGAATTGTACTTTACCATCTCCCCCTATGCACCACCCACCCCCCGTTTCGTGTACATAATATGTGAATGCTTCCTTACAACATACGCTTATCTTAATTATGATATGGCAAGATTTCCGTCAATGTCCCGGTGAACTGAGCCAACACTCAGAGAATCACTAATGGTAATAGTAATGGTTGATGCCAGCCAATTTCCACATCTCCACATCCTGTGGCTGATACTCAAGTGATTGTGGGGGAAATATTGGCAAGCTTCCTGCTCTCTTTATCGGAACTATCTAAAACTGAGGGAGAATGGAAATCTGGTCTGTCTTCATAGTTACCATGGGAAATGAAATCATGGGAACTAAATCAGAAATCTATCCATCAGACAGGAAGGGGCGGATATGACAACGGAATAACAGCATCGAGAAAGAGGGTTCTCCTCGTTACCTAATATGGAATGTCCACTTCCAGCTTGCCGATCTTGAGGATTTGCTCGAGTTGACTAGAAATCTACTGATCCAATCAAGCTTTCCAAATCCATCCATACATGTCCAGTTACATATCAAAAGATATGTACCTGAACCATTCCTAATGCCTATCGCCAGTAGGGAGATTCGATCAGCCAATCAAACGTAATCAAAATTTATTCCTCAGGAGATCGACAACTGAAATTTCATAGTCACAGTTCTACAGAAACCGACCATTTAAATCGGTCTGCGACAAAATAACACTGATCACATTGAGGAGGAAATACCTTGATCTCAGTGTACCGACAATATAAGTGATGTCAGCTGTCAAAACACTATTGAGACCACCTTTCAAATAGATCAGCTATCAACATCTAAATCCAAAACAACTTTTACAGTAAACTTTTACAGCCTACTCTACTGATATACTAAAGCAAACAGGCCCAGGCAAATCTCTGTTGAGCTTTGAATTCATGGGTTTGTAAAATCATAATATACACATTTCAACGTTGTGATGTGAACCAGGAATATTATATGCCAATCTGATTAAAACTCAGACTTAATAAACCGCTCCTCTTTCGGACATGTCGCTAAATTAAGATCTGGGACAATCCCTATAACAAATCCGTCAGATGAACTCCGAATCAAATAGTTTCCGGGTCAAATAGTCGCCCAATGAGACGCGTCGTATTATAGCGTGACGGCTAATCTCCTAATCTCCGTTCTTGTTGCGATGCAGTTATGAACTGATTTTATGAAACAAATAACCGTACCTATATATCCAGCAGTGCAAGAAATATCCCTTGATCTTTTCACCTGGTCTGTCATTGAAGAGAGCATCGGGGAGCAAATAATCATCTTCGGTGATCGCTCAAGGACTGAGTCGACAGCAAAGAACGTCTTTGTCACCCGCCTGAAGCTTCAGCCTTCAGGCGGGAATTTTTGTGCGTCTCGTCCGTACACTCGGCAACATAAAGATTTCCCGTAGCCGGTAAAAAGAACGGCTATACAGTGTCTTTTACGTAGCATACATTACAGAGAGCATCTGCAGTCGCTCCTGCTTTAATGCGGACACGCCAACACACCATAATTTTAGATGTAATCGAAAATAAACGGCAAAATGGTACATCTTCAGAAAATTTATGACCCAACCCAAAGATCACAAGATCATTATTGTTCAGCATCATCAGATAAACAAGAACAGTACGATCAGACAACATGCAGGCGAAAATACGGTATAATTGATGTAATTCGTTGTTTTCCGCGTTTCAATGGTTGATCTTCAATGCAGAATCTAGGTCATAAATTTTCCGAAGATGTACCGTCTTGCGGCATCTCCACGCCTGTTGAGACTGGACTGTGATTGGTCGCAAGCCTGACATGCGCGACAGATTTAAGATAGGGACTGTCCCAGATCTTAATTTAGCGACATGTCGGAAAGAGGAGCCGTTTATTAAGTCTGAGTTTTAATCAGATTGATTATATGCTAGAAGAAGAAACCTCCAAGAGATTTTACTCAGTATCCTTTTACAGAAACACCCCTTCTCTCCGCCTGACCAGATACAGCTTGGTCCTCTGCTAAGAAAGAGAAGCTGGAATATAAATACCCCTTTTCTAATAAACCATCAAAATTAGATAGAAAACGCTTTTCACTATAATCTTCTTCTGGTAAACATGCTTGAGGTTTTCTGTTCATTTTGTGGTGTACCCATACCAGCTTGACATCATCTATCTGGATTAAGTTTGACAAGACACCACCAGGGGGCCAGAGAGATGTCAGGACAGGGCTCCTTGCCCAGACCAGCCACTGGGGAGATGCTGATCTCTATCAGTCAGACATTACCCAGAATTCTCTCCTGCAGAGTCAAACGGCCTAACCTTTCACCTGTATGGGGGAGTTTTCAAAGTGGCCAGACTCTCTCCTCAATGAAATTGGCTATGTAATCTGTTTCTGCCCCATTCCAATGTTTCATGGTATAATCTTGGAGAGGCGAGGCCCCCAACAGACCTAATCAAATCCTTAACAGTGGAAGACTACCAACTACATTTATAACCTCTTTGATGAAGGAAATGCAACACCCAGGATCTGGCAAAAATATAGATAGTCATTTTTTTTAGCAGAGGGTCATCGTGGTGTCAGCGAAGAGCAGTGTGACTAATAAAAAACTGGCATCCATCTCAAGATTGTAATAGAACTGTAGCTGTAATACTATCCCGAATTCTTTGTCTGATATTGGGAAAGATTTGAGAAATGCCATCCATTGCCTAACATGTTTACCCAGGTCCTCTGGCCAAGAAGATCTGAGAGGCTTTGTATGTATCAATTTCCAAACAGTTTGCTTTCTTTCAATTAGACAGCATCTTGAGCATGATTGGCCGCCAGACAGATGGAAAGTTATGAGGCGTATCAGACAGATCTGCTGCACATTATGACTTATGTAAGTGCAGCTCCATGCAGTATCACTCACAAATACTCTATCATGCCCAGCCATCCAGCTGAGAGTTCATCCAAAAGTAATTACATATCATGTCAAAACAAGATAAAGTTAAACAGCTGTAATTGTAGCACTGCAAGCATGTATAATCACTGCAATGAAGTATTGCAAAAGTTGGTCGGCAACAAGGAAATTTCCATACTGGCGACTTTTATATGTTAATCTGATTAAGACCAGACCCAGAAACCGATTTTCTAACTGTAACTGACCCTCGCCCGATCTCAAGTCCGTTCCTCCAAGAAATTCTGCAGAAGTCCCAGAAATTTCTGACTCTCATAAATAGTAAGATGGAGAGTGCCGATGACATGAATTCAAAATTTCAACTTGAATCGGGTCAAGTTGACAACCAATCCACAGCGCAAAATGTCCCCCACGTGGTATTGTTTGTATCACCTTGTCTGACGTCGAAACCGTATAATTCCTGCAACTTAGTTCAGATATTTTTTGTATGAATACAGAGCAAATTTTAATAATAGATAATTCTTCATCATTTTTTTTTTTTTGTAATGGTAATAGGTCAATGCCCTGTAGAAAGGCAATTCTAATTTTATATATTTTGGAATTTGTCAGTTTTTCCTGACTAGGTCATTTTATCCCGATGAGTCGGTTGCACAAGAAGGCGTCTGTCCGATCATATCATGGCATACATTTTGTTGATTGATCAAATATGATGTAGCCATAAAGAGTTATTTTCATGCCAGAACATCATCGAATGGCCTTTACATGTAGATAGGAAGGAGGCCAGATCCAGTTAGGGAATCGGTTTCTGGATCTGTTTTTAACCAGTTTGATATACAAGTACATCTGTTGTTATCATGAAAACACACTTGAAATGGTCAAACAAACAGCAAAGCGAGCTATTTTCTTCCCCAGGGAAATCCCTGCTTCTTAAAATGAACTGCTTTCAAAGAATTTCGTATTTCAATGAAACTAATGTCCCAGCTTCCAGTGACTGCAATGGCAGCTGGTTCCAATGTTCAGTTGACACATTCTCTGGAAGTTTTCTCTTCCAGTATCAACTGGCTTAAACCAAGATAATGAAAATTCATGACCCTCTGACAGGGTGCAATATGGAAGCAATTGTTGGCGGAACAATGTACAAGATAGCAATACATGCGAAGTTGTAAAAAAACACCATAAGCTATCTAAGTTTATCTGATCAAAACTGAAAGTGGACTCCATTGGGAGTTGACTGAAGGAATGTGACACACTCAGCTTTATATAGGCAGTTTCGGCACACATGGAACTCATTGGTGATTACAGCCTCTTGACACCACCTCCAAACACCTTATATTATATTCATTGTCACTAACAAGACAAGGTGGAACTGACAGAATGATAAAGCTATTCATCATACCAGAGACCCTGTCAAGGAGAAGGGTAAAACCCTGGGTCACAGTCTATTTTTTTTGAAGACAGTAGAAGTGCTGTGATTCAAACTCTTAAAATTTGAAAAATGATTTAAATAAGTGTAACATCACACTCCTCCAGGTTATAACATAGGGAGGCTTATGTTTGGCGAGTACTGTTTTTCCCATTTCCTGAGCTGATTGTTTAGGAGTGTGATGGTGCAGACACTCCTGAACAAGTTAATGAGAAATATGGTAATCCTTCTGATAATTCAATACCCCTATCAAAATTGAATCAACCCAAATTTTTGGGTCAAAATTCAATCGGTAGTTTTAATAAATTGGATCACCCTCTAAATTCATTGAAACTAACAAAGAAATAAGGATTTATCTGCATGATTCTGGACAATTTTGTCAACTTCCTGTTCTAATAAATTTGATCACCCCCATATTTTAGGGTGGGAAATTTCACTTCCTGTGATTGAATTATTAGAGGGATTACCGTGTTTACCTGGATTCCTATAAGCTAGAAAGCAAAACCTTGAGTAGTCAGTGGATAAATCCTTCTCAAGGCACTCATGCAAGCAACATATAAACAAAACTGGTGCAATTTTCACGATTGCGGTGTTGAAATATTATGTACCTCTACCGGAGGATTCTTGGCAAATCACAAAACACTCTTTCATTCGGAGAAAAAAAATTATGAGACAAGGTTGAGACCTACATGTTCTGGACTGGTTTCTGGGATGGTTGCCACAGAGGGGTAACTCCTGGCCGTGCAGTAACGACAACCTTTACGCGGACTTCCTTCCATCATCCTGGACTCGTGGCCTATCTGGCGATGAATCGGTTGAACTCACGGTCAGGTAGCCAGGTACACTCCCCAGGCAGTTGGATCTCTGACTTAGCACTCAAAGCACTTGTAGAGTGGTACATAGGTTAGAGTACATGGTGAGAAGCCTGGCCCTGGCTATCTCAGTCATCCCACCAAAGATCAAGTGGATGCTCTATGCCAGGGCCCCACACTGATTTACACCTGCAACTCTATCAGATACCTGCTCCAACACAGGCTTTCTTTTGATTTCCGCTAATATCACAGACTTCAGTGGAACAAGAATATGGTAGAACTTATTAATGTTTTTGTAGTTTTTTTCCTCCGGTATGTAGCGAGCTCTTTATGAAGCTCTGCTGTAGTGATTATACCATCCGGAGCGATGACCTCGCTTTTTGCGTATCTCAGTGGAGAACAAGTTTTCCTATCCACCCAGCATATCTAATAGATATTAATTCTCCCTCTGACAAGGAAGAAACCTATTTGGCCCGTCTTCTGATATTTCAACCCTCTCGCTGATAGGAACAAGTTTTCACCCAAGCATGCACATTTTCATTTCTGCCATAGGTCGGAGATGGGCTGAAAGAATTCCAATATTTTTGTTTTTCTCTCCTTCACTTATTCATTTCATCACCCGACGGCAGGGCGAGTTACAGGAGGGGGCAGATTCCCGTTATTTATGACAAGGTACATGACAAGATGATATATTCTCCAGCAGTTCTTGTAACAAAAACACAGGAAGCCAACAGGAAAGTCAACACAGCCCGATTCCAAACTCGTCAAATCAAAGTCTGTTGAGATGCTATCCTATTCCAGTCCAAAAACACTGGCAGGAACCCCAGAAAGATAATTCTTCCGTTTACAGCTGCTCGGTGTCTCCCGTGACAAATAACAAAGTCTTACGAGAAACACCTTGGTTTCGGTCTTGTGTAACCAATGTTTCTGACGGAATCTGTTTGCCATCATCATCCTTTCATGTAGGTTACCTCAGAAGAAAAGACATACATGGAATATGGTCAATTCCAAATAGGAGACGTCAGAAACTCTTTTTTTCTGCAGGGCAAGTTTCTTTTTGTTCCTCCATCACATAAGAATTCCAATGACAGATGCATGGAATAAACAACCATGATCTGGGTATCATAATTTATGGTCAGAATGATCGTAAAAACAGTAAATATTTGAATGATGAACAGCCAGCATAGAAACATAAATATACCCGACTCGGTGACACTGCATGGCAGGTGCCCATCATACACTATCATTTCCCATCATGCCAGGATTGGAATGAATTAAGGGGCCCATCTCGAGCCAAGACAGGATCTTTATGAAGAAATCATTCCACCAGTTCCTACATAACCGGCAATGATTTCAGTAGCAGGTGGACTAGACTGGTATGCAGCCAGAAAGGTCTAAGTTCTGATCTTTTATCAGCGAGGTGAAATCTGCTTGCCATGGGCCAAGGGAGGTTGTTAACACAATGTTGTATTCGGCAGGGGAGATATCAGATGGGACCAGGGCTCAAACGAGGGAATGCCGCGACAGACACCTCCTACAGACAGCTGTTCAAAAAAACTTTTATGTCGGAGGCGTTGTTAAGGTCAGCCATATTATTCATAACTTGTAGGTGGATTCGAGAAGAAAGCATGCAGATAAACCGAGGCCATGGTAGGGGTGCCCTAGCAATACATCTGAAGTGCTTCTCCCAAGAGCAGAAGATAATGTACAGGCAGTAGCCTCTCCCATTTACCAAAAGGGCAAAGGGCTATAAAGGTGAAATTCTCTTATCTGGTCCCTGTAATTGGCAAAATCACTGGAGACAACAGCTGCAACTTTCAGTCTGAACTTGGAAACTTGGATAACATCTGACTAACATGCCACCCTTCTGAACTAAGTAAACACTAATCTGATCAGCAAGTTGAATTGAGCAACGAATTACTCTGTGAGACCCGCACACATATTTTCAAAGTCTTGCATAAGCTATTTCTTAATCCTATGATATTTTGATATTGTTGATATTTTTACATATGATGAAAGATTATGTAAGAAAAAAAAATATTACCTTGTGGAGAAAACGTGTATGATCCATTGAATCGTGGGTGAATAGATCACCAATTCCCCCGTCTGGATAGAAGGCTTCTTGTCGGCAATAATAGAAACATTGTTTGAAAACTGCAGGAAATTCCTCCCAACGAATAGCAGCCTTTCTGCTGTCACTGGTAGATGGGGCCTTCGATTACCCCTGCCTTAAACACCCAGGCAATAAAGCTATCCTGATGGTCTTTCAAACACAGATGGATATAGTTTAAACTGGCAATAGCTGCATGTGCTAGGACTGACAAGGTGTGAACTGCAGTTAAATTAGCCGAGCCTGACTGACCAGTCCACCAACCAGGAATATATACTATTGACCTCCACAGTGGCTAGCTTCTAGCTGAGGTACTGTCCCACAGCTGGGTCCCTTTACTACCTTAAAATGGTTAATGTAAAACAAAGTTCTGACATTCCTTGGCTGGGGTCTTCCTGTGACTGCCTGAAACTGATTAAGGGGGACAGGTTTGGGGGTGATATTGAGCAGACCTGCCTCCTGGGAAATACTGTCAAAACATCCCATCAACAGTCTAAAGCCGGCCTCCATCTGAGCTTTTCTCAAAACACTGGAACAGCTTGAATTCCATTCAACAAAATGCAGAGCAAAGGCTTAGTATATTGGACAAGGGACAGCCAATGGGAAACAAAAATCTATAAGAAAAGTTTGAGAGTGACTTGAACTGTGATGTATTTCATATGCATCAAGCAAAAATGTCTAATCTCAATTTTAAAATCTGCACAACGAAGGAAAAAGCTGTTTAGCGATGCTTTTCTTTTACAGAGCAATGCAAGGATATGAACAGATAAACCAGTCAATAAATCGATAATAAATAATCAATTAACACATTTTGATATCGATAATAAGCAGCCAATAAATTACCACTAGAATTTTTCAACAACTGAAAAAAACAACAACTACATGTATTTTCCCCAAAAAGAATATGTAAATAATCTAAAGCCAGGGATATCTCTAGCCTAGATACCCCTGGTACATATGGGAATGAATCGTGTTCATGGAAAATACCACTGTAAATTTCAGCCAATCAGCACAGCAACATCCTGTGTATATTGACCAATCAGCTCACTTGTTTTATGTGACCATGGCTTGTTAATATGTAAGAACAGATTTGTAAACACTGAATGTGGACGGAACATGGTCTGCTATGCAAGATGGTCAAGGTTTCACCTTTGGATCAAAAAGAAATCATGACATTGTGAAGATGGAACCCAACACACAGACAGACAGACAGACGAAACAAGAGGATGTAAGCAGCTGTGAAGTGGTGAGAGTTTAGTTACATAATGATGGGACTGATGGACTAACATATATCCCCTCAGCCACCAGATGGATAGATTACCATTGGCAGTGAAGTGTTAAATTTAATGCCACTTGGAGATGTCAGAGATAGTGTGACCGGCATGGAGGTAACAAATGGAGCCATGTGTCCAATAGTAGACCACACAACTACACCTATACTCACTCCCATCCCTCACAGCCAACCAGTCACCCCATCTACTGGACAGTTTCCTGTCTAAGGGCAGGTCACCCCGGGAGATATCTCCAGAACCATTATATTCCGTGCAGATACCAGGTGACATTGGTGCATATATTCTCGTATTCATTATCCATCTAGCTTGACCAAAGCTAAAAGATGGAAATATGTCCAAGAGGGAGCAACAGCCCCATGCATACATTGTGTTCTCCAAGTTTTAATGACTAGCACATGGACCACAATGTATTGTGTGTTTACTTTACCAAGGGTCTCAGTGACATCCCATTCTATTGCAGCCATCTTGAATATATACTTTCCAAATATTCCCATTTGACCACAGAAAAAACCCTCTTTTTTTTAATTTTTGAAAACCGTAAGATTAAAAATTTCAGGAAATGAAACTTTTGAAAGAGATGAAGTGAAGCGGACTTAATAACACTGCTTTCAACAATTTTCCAATCATATCAAGATGGCCTACATGCGATAAAGCAGTCAAATTCCACCATTTTATAATGTTGCTTCACCGAAGCACCATGTCGTAGGCAGACAAGATAATTCACCCAGTCAAATGATCCTGACAATGGGCCAACAAGTCCTTGATCTATACATTTAATGCTGAGCACCAGGCGAGGAAGCAACAGGAGTTCCAAGTGCAGGACATCCAGCTTGAGAGACGGATGCTCTAACCACTAGACCAATGCCGCAAGCCAACAGGCCATTGAACGGAGATCATTTATACCGTGATAGAAGGTTCGGAGGACAGGAATACCAACACACATAATCATCACAGGGTGTGTCAGATATTTATATCATCTGTACGGAGAGCATATGGGCCATAATAATCCTATCCCGCTGTGCTGGTATAAATGAATACATACATCTCAACCTTATCTGCTGTCAAGAATGACACATACGGTTATGGATGGTGTTTTTTGCCCATCATTCTAAGGGAGATATTCAATGACACTGGTCTGTGCCTGTCATAATTTAAGCGAACATCGAAAGCAGATGCTTTCTTTCTATCAATCCTCATAAATCATCGAATAACATAATACACTTGTCCGCTCTGATGGGGGAAATCATGAGAAATCAAATATGGAAATATTTCAACTATCTGCTCTCCAACAGCTGCATGCCCAAGATGTATATATATATATATATCTGGTCATCTTTCTAAATGTTACTGTTATCCAGCACAGGAAACAAAGGGGTAAATTATTTTAGCTGACCCTTTGAAGTTTGAAGTATGGTAATGCCTCTAATAATTCAATCACAGGAAGTGAAATTTCCCACCATAAAATATGGGAGTGATCAAATTTTTCAGAACAGGAAGTTGACAAAATGGTGCAAAATCATGAACATAATCCATTATTTCTTCATTATTTCAATGATTTTAGGGTGATCAAATTTATTAGAACAGCCGATTTAATTTTGTCCCCAAATTTGGAGGTGTGAATTTTGATAGGGGGATTGAATTATTAGAAGGATTATCGTACATGAATGTTTAGAGTATTTGCTTCTATTAGGAGATGTAACAAACCATAAACCATCCAGTAACTTAATGACCAAAGGATGTCATTATATATATATTTAGCCACAAAGCAAACCATGACTAATGTAAGTGAACACTGAGGATGTAGATCTGAAAGCCAGAAAGCTGCATATATACCAAGCGGTAGGCAAAGCAGTGACACACAGACAGAGAAAATACAGACAAATAGGCTACAAAGCATACAACGAAGAACCTACTTGTTGCGTTGTTGCGGCAAGAATGTGTGCTTTACTGCCATATCCACCAATCCTCTAATAACAGAGTGAAAAAAGAACATAGTTTGAGGGTATGTAATACATATAGGGCTTGAAATCATACATGCTTAACACCATGCGGCGCCTAAATTGCCCAAGTTAGAGAGCAAAAAATAAAAAGGTTTAATCTTTTCTAGCATTTTATTCAGCGAGATTCCTCGTCTAGATAATGAGGAAAATCTTTTTTATCTGTTTTCGAAAAAGTTCACCAGTAGACCTGCAAACGAAATGTTGCCATCCAATAAACCAAGAAGTTGCCATCCATAATATGTTTTCCTGAGACGTATACATCATCATAACTGAGCACCATATGAGTCAAAGCTTATTTAATTTGCCTGAATTAATGGATTTTCAATACTTTCTCAAATTGGGCTTTCCTAAGACCACTACAATTTTATATATATATTTTTTTTTTTCACAGGCAGATTTTATTTTTTTCAAGGTTGAAGGCAATAATAAAAATAAAACTCAACATTTGAAGTTCACCCCTTTCTTTCTGCAGGTAGATGAGTTTTCACTCACCTGGCCATGTCCATAATTAAATAGTATTGCCTTCAATCTTGAAAAAAAAACAAAAACTGCCGGTGAAACAAAAAATAAAATTTCCGTGACCTAAAATACATTTGCAACACTGAATAGAGGATGTGCCAAGGTAAGGAAGACCTGAAGCACTGAATTATGGGCTCTAACTTTGTATGTCGATCCATTGACAGCTGGTTACATTATATTAGTGGTGAAATATAACTCAATGCAAGAGAGATTAATGTGATTAAGTTTCAATAGACAAACAAGTTTGTGTATTCAGACTGTTTCAAGTTCCTTCACACAGCTGTGGGGGAACAAAGCACACCAAGGGGAACAACCCCTTCCAACAAGATCATCAATGCACATTTGAACTGGAAAGCACATCAGGGGGAATAACTCTTCCAAATATATTCATCAACCCATTTGTTAAAAACAAATCACATGATGGAAATGATCTTCTTATCCAATTTATTATATGGAAATATATTAAATTACAAATGCAAGTTATTTCTACATACACTGATTGTAACTTTTGTTAAATTTCAGTCCATTCATACTGTCAGTGCCACATGCTGGTCTAATTCGATATGGATTGGTCCAAAAATAAGCTACATACATACAAAATGTATGGCCAACCTTTGTCCACTTAAAATACGAGGACAGCAATTCTGAGCTTTACTTGTGGAGTTTTTTGGAGATCTACAACATCTGTGTCCAGTATATATGCAACATATATCTACCACCTAATCTCTCTAAATTATTTGGCGTTTTTCTCATGTGCAAACAGAAGATGATGTATATGTAACTTCCGCAGGGCTGCGAAACTGCAATCATATAGTGGAGTGAAACGTCCATGAATGGAAAATGGAGTTGAAAATTTAAAATAGGACTGCAGTAAGGACAGTGGGGGCATCCGAGTACCCCCTGGTTTACAGCCCTGCTCTGGAAGTTAGTGTAAGTATTAGTTCACACCAGAAATTCTGATCAGACCTACCCCTGGTTTACAGTCCTGCTCTGGGAGTTAGTGGAAGTATTACTTCACACAAGAAATTCTGATCAAAACTACCCCTGGTTTACAGTCCTGCACTGGGAGTTAGTGTAAGTATTAGTTTACACTAGAAATTCTGATCAAAACAAACACAATTCTTTGACAAAAGAGCACAAATTTCTAAAAGACAAGCCTGACTCTTACATCCTCATTCTGGTATACATGTATACACAGGGTGAGGAAGCAAGCGATGACGGTCATTTTCAGAAATCTGCGTCCATTTTACAAGGACAATTTCACTGTTCTCAGCATTAGACTTACATTGGTAGTGAGCTGTGTGGTGAGTGCGACCACCTTCTCTTGGGCCTGTTCTAACTCTCGTCTTAACTTACGGATCTATAATACAAATGTTAATACGGTTATTTTCACAATATAATCAAAAGTGAAAGTAAAATAATGCGGAGTTGAGACAAAGCTGGAGAGGATGAATAGTAATCCTGATTTCCCAATTTAATTCATACACAAAGACGGTTTGCCCTAGCACACGGACAGGGGCACTGATGTGTGCCTACAGTATGAGGAATATTTTTAAACATTGAGACGGTAATTCCCCTAATAATTCGATCACAGGAAGTGCAGCAAAAATGGCTTATATCTGGCAATATTCTTCAAGGCACCAAGATACAAAGTGTCAAATTTGGTCATAAATGACTTTTCTTTAGTTTAAATGAAGAATGGGAATGGTTACTTTTTGTCTCTGTTTGAATCACAGAGTTGAAAAGTGAACTTCCTGTGATTGAATTATTAGGGGAATGACCTTAATTGGATTATTTTGGACTAGAAGTGCCCAAAATTATCATCAATGTGTAACCATAATGGTCCTTTGTTGGAATAGTGGGATAATTTGCTACAAATTTATACTACATATCAACAGTTAAAAATATCCCCATGCTGTAGCAATAGGCAGGGCAGGAACAGTTTGAAGCACAATTTCCACCACGACTCGTGTGTCAGTGCACCCGTCCGTGAGCCAGAACAGATCTTTATCTAAGAATTAAATCGGGAACAACATGGACGATTGTAGCAGTAAACATAAAGTCTCATTATTTCATAAAACCAGCAAAACACCATATTTCTCTTTTAATATTATTTATGAAGAGTACTATCTGTGATGAAGAGCGGAAACTTTAAATGACTTTATGTGCTGTTTTTATCTCCTGGTTGACAGGTTATACCGGAAATTCAAAATTAAATCAGGTTATGAAATTTTATAACTGATAAAGTTTATGCCTAAGAACTACTAAAACATGCACCAAGATGGTATATGAGATAAGACATACGAGAGGAGGAGGGGGGGGGGGGGCAGAATAACAGAGGCAACTCAGCATTCTTACCTCATGGGCCTGCTTCTCCTCTGCCTGAAATGTCAAACATAAAAATCTGTATTCATAGCAAAACGAGCCCGTTACCATAACAACAACATTATAAAACACACAGAACTGACAACGTTCACTAAGCGGCCAATTACAGCCCCTCCAACATCTCTTGTGATCTTTCAGTAGTTACATCTCCCAGTTAAGGAGGCCAATCATACTCTGTAGTTGAATCCTCTACAACTTCACCTGTATCATGTCAGCCTCTTCATTATAACTATGAGTTACACCCTTCAGCGCAAGCCTTCTAATCAGGCCGCCTGCTTCCACTACAACATGTATGATGTATGCAAAGTATAGGAGTACAAGGGCAAAACATAACAGCCCTTTTAGCGAGCAGATTTGGCTCCAACAAAATTGAATTTTTGCACAGCACTGTGATTATCACTTACTTTCGGTCAGATTCATAACTTTTCATGAGTTTTAAGAAATCTGTGACAAGATAAATTTTGTAAGGTCAAACATCATTTATATACAGGTATGAGGTTACATATGGTCAACACTTTAATGATTCAATCACCCCATTAACTTTCAATCACCCCCAGGTAACTGATTCAAATAAATTTGATCACCTTTGATTGACTGAATTAAAGTAATCTATAGTTACACAGGCACTTTTTTGAAAAATAAAAAAAATAATAAAATAGGATGAGGGAGGCTTTTTTTTCTCTTTCACAGACCACAAAGAGATGCAGTTTAATTCAACTTGCAAGAACTGAATAATGTTTTTGAAGGAACTAGAACATTCTGCCTTCATCAATACTATTTCCTGCAAATCAGGAGAAATCAACCAACTCTTTGGCACAAACTTTGAGATGCAAAACCTTGATAGAACTACCAAAAAAAAATCTAAGTTTTGGGCATCAACAGTAAAAAGGGTGATGCGGTGCTAAAAAAAGGTGTGGCAGTGCCTGTGAAGCTAGGAATTTTGTTTTTCAGCGTAAGGTCCTGTTTTTGTATCATTTCGTCAACTTTCCCTCTAATTTGCTGATACATTTGATCCCCTTAATATGGGTGAGAAAATGCAGATCCTGTAATTTAAATACTACAGTGTTAACCATACATGGCAAGTATTGAATGCCAGTGAACATACATGTAATCTGTTTTGTAAATCTGTTACATGTATGGGTACTGTTTCATTAGCTGTACTTACCGATGAGTAGACGGAAGAATTGCTGGATACCAGAGACAGATTTGAGCCATGCACTATGAAAATGAAAAGTCACAATTTTGAAGACAGTTTATCAGGACAATGATATTATGGCCAGATTGAATAGCAGGCATTTATATCTACTGGTTAAACTTTCTGTAATACGAAGGAAATGGCAACACAGCCTTCTCTTACCATCCTTACCCAATATGTTTACTTCACCATCATAAATCAGATTGATATATTGAGTGAACATTTTTAATGATGAAACAAAACATATCACATGTACATGTGAAGTCCACTAATTGTTTGGTTTGGATATTCCAAAATTACAAAGAGGCTTAAACATTTTAGTTTCAGAAACAAATTGCGATCAGATCAACAAATTAGTTACCACTGGTTTAAATAACTTCGGAAAAATCTACTATGTTTAACAGATCCTTGGATTAATTAATATTATCAGGTAAAAATTCAAACATTCCTATCCAATGTTATATAAATCAGTATGTATCGGTTCATGCAGTTATATACATGTATTACTAATGATATAGTACATATTCATGTCACATTATCACAATTCAGACCATTCAAGGTTAGTGAAATGGCAAAATATCCATGCTGTGTGTTTGTTGGGAGATACAATCAGGGGGAATAACTCATGCAATATATCACACTCAAGGGAGATAATTTTTTCACAGCCAAGAATTGTTCCCACAAGCATGGATCAGCAGTGCCTTTGTTAGATAATCAAGATGTCACATTATTAAAAAAATATCAACCTGCACAAAGATTCAAGCTGCTGGCAATAGCATTTGTTTTCAAAACACATAATAAAAAAAACAAAAAAAAACACCGATGATTATTCTCAGAGCACAGTTAGTATTTTACATGTAGATGCAGGTTTCTCGTGCATTAAATATTGCTGAGCGTGACGTTAAATCTTAATTCTCTCTCTCTCTCTCCTCGTGCATTCACACACAACAGTCCAAGTTGTACGCATTATCATTTCGCATGCAGTTGTTACGACAGATGACACAGAAACTGATCACACGACATAAAGAGGGAGATAACTGACAAAAGAGAATGTCCAATGGACAGTCGGGGTTGTGAGGGTTGGAAGCTATTGCCAGGGGAGGTAACTTTTAACTGTTAAATGTAGTAGGAACGTGAAATGTCGCGGTCCAGTAAACACAAGACATCACTGACATAACTCGTTCAAAGTTCACTTACTGCTTCCTCCTTCTTCATCTTTGCTGTTCAGTTTCGAGAGAGCTAGGCTACTGTATGGAACGCCAGACTGGGTGTTTGAGCGCACCATACTCTGGGTGAGGCCGCCCCCGCTGCTCAACATCCCTGCATAGGCCGTCATAGGATAAGTAAACCGTGATGAAGACTGGGAACTGTTGCTGGGCGTGGGAGATGACGGCTGGTTGGCATCGTCATCCATCTGGTTGTAGGAGTTATGAGGCAGGTCTTCTGGTAAGGCACCGTGATGACTGGAATAGGCTCGCTCTGACTGGGTGGATCGTATGCTGTTGGAGCGCTGGATATTCGCCCCTTGGCTTAGCAGCTCTCCTCGCTGGTGAGCTAATATTCTCGCGCTCGCACCACTCAGAGCCCTCGCCTGCTGGATTTGAGCTTGTATACTTGACGCGGTGGAGGAGAGAGACTCCATACTCTCCGTCTCCGTCATGTGAGGGTGACCATGGCCACTCAAATTTCCCGAGCTTGTCTTCATCCAAGCGCTGCCATTCGAGCCCGAGTTGCGTGGACTGGAGTACTCGGGCGATAAGAAGTTATTCCCGTAAGGACCCTGAGGGCTTCCGTTTTGTCGATTACCCCCCTCTTTACTATAAGTAGCATGTGGGTTAGATATTATAGTACTAGCACACATATTCTCACCTGGTGAGGAGCCGTTGTTGTTGTTCACGCTGTTTTTACTCCCGAATAATCGGCGCCGACCCAGCGTATTGGATTTGTACAGTTCAGTATCTGTCTGAGCCGAGCTGGAGGCAGAAAGAGATCGGGACGAGGCAAAGTTGTTCCGTCTTCGCCTTTCTAAGGTGCTGCTGTTGTAGGCCTCTGGGCCCATGTCAGTTCTTAGATCTCGGTGGAAACCGTTACTAGCACTGTCCGTCATTGTGCGGGGAGTGGCACTGGCGGGTCGGGGGATACACGTGGGGACATTATCATAACTACTGAGTCTCTCCGGGTTGGATTTCACAGAGGCGGTGTCCGAGTAACGGTCGCCATTGCCATTCTTAACTAGCCGAGGACCGGGTACTGAACCTTTTGAGCTTGAACTTTTATTACTGCCCACAGAGGAGGTACTAGTATTGCTGAGCGGTCGTCTGTACCCGTATCCAGCACCCAGCGAGTTTGCATTCCGAGCCTGCATTTTCTTCAAGCTATCTTGAAGGAACGACTGATCAGTGTTTGTTTCAATTTCCCTTTTGTTCGAGCATGACGACATGAATGAATTGCGGTCACTCTCGCTATAGCTACCACTGTCCGGTCGATAATAAGCACTTCCTAACTCCGGCTGGCTGGCAATGGAGAGCTTCCGACCAGGGGGGATAATCCCGTTGGCATCAGCTCTCTGCCATTGATCAAAGCCACCATAAGGATTACCATAGTCTTCCTGATCGCTTAAATATTTGCCACCAGATGGCACTGCGAACTTTCTCCAGCCAGCAGCACCATTGAATTCCGGGCTGTAGAAGTCTCGCCCATTACTGCTGCCAACATTGAGATTACGTTTCCCATTGATGGGGATACTTCCATTAGGTAAGGGTCGGAGGATGTCCTTAGGTGCACGTTTGAGACTGCTGAACGGATTGGTGTGGTCTGAGCAGGCACTTTGGGAAGATCCCGTCAAATTCTCGTCCGTGCTTATTTCAGCGATGGTGTCACTGATTTCTCCGCTGCTTATGGAACTGCTGTCATCAAAACTGTGAAAAGATAAGAACAGCGGCGTCAGTTAAGAGAAGGAAATGGGTGATACAAAAATATAAGAAATTTGAATACAAGATTACAAGTATTAACAGCAATTCGCCGTTACATATTACCCAAGAACTGAAAGTTAAAGACAACTGATAGCATATATATTAATACAAGTATAAACAGCAATATATGATATACGAACCAAGAACTGAAAATCAACAGACTTTTGTTAAACACATCAACAAATGTACTTATGCTAGAAGATGAATGGCTTTACGAGATAGCTATAAATACCAGTTGAGGATCTGGGTGAGCAAAAAGTGTCTTACATCAGAGGTTTAAAGAAAACTGATTATCAGGATAAAGGCTATCAGTCTCTGTCCCGGCAGCAGTCAAGATACCAGGCTAGAACAGCGGGAAAGGTGATCTCACCCAAGAACCACGGAGCCAAGCACAATATTTGGGAGGATAACTTGACAACAAATCAAGAAGAAAGGTTGGAGATTGTCAAATATATACTATTTCTACCTTGAACATGACAGAGTTTGTCAGGGTGGTCTAATTTTGACTGACTTCTCCATCGTTCAAACTTGTAACAGGGGTAAATAGACCCACACAGGGGGTAACTCTTTTGTGGATGGGAGTTGGCTCGAGGATGAGAACGAACAGGTCTACAGCAGTCAGGTTGAAATAACAAGTCATTAACAATGCAATCAACCACTCAATAAAAGTAGATATTATTGAATATTTAACCTTCAACAGTTCCCGACTTATTCTACAGTCCGTCGTTTCCAAATTACGTCTACTAAACGCCATCAATTTATGGCCCCTTCATTCCACGATAAAACCGATACAGGACGACATGTCAAACGGGCTGATTTAAGTTCTGAGAAAATGTCCAGTTGGACCATAATATAGGCAATTATGATTGGTGGATATTGATCGTTCGGGGAACTGGATAACCACGACTCATTTTGTTTGGTCCAAATTACCCCATTGTACCGATACAAGATCCATGATTAACAATCAATATATGGTGATAGATTGGCCTACAAACCACTTCTGATCATATCTGATTATTTCCAATAAGGTTCCCATGGCAACGGTCTTATATAACTGCTTTGTATACATAAGAATATAGCAGATATTAGTAAATGTATCCCGATAAAAACGGAATTGCAGAAAGTAAAGAGCCATAATTTGTTTCATACAAATTGACGGTTACAGTAATTTTAGGGTAAGTATAAACTACTTACGTGTAGATGAAATTATCTTTTATTTTTTATTGGTCGTACAGAGTGATTATGGCTACATGTTATTATATACTGGCAATATATCATGTAATTATTTAGATTCTATGAAAGTTTTCAATCGCTTCGATTGTCAGGTCATATCGCAGAGTTGAACACTGTGCCCAAATTATGGAGAGAAAAAAAAAAGAACGAAAAAAAGAATAACAAAGTTTGTTGATTTTTTTTCTTTTTAAATATTTATTTAGCATTGAAAATCAATGTGGAGATATATTCATGTAAATTCTTCATCAATAAAGCTAAGATCTCAATAAGAGCCCACCTAATTTGCCAGAATTTTAGGGTTTATATATGATATTCCATTCCCACAGTTGGAAATGCAACACATACTCATTAAAACCAGGTATTTCCTGTGCAATAGAATAGTGACCTAACCAAACAAGTGTGCAATATTGTCAAGGCATGCACATGTACTTCAGAGTGTTAAACATTCCCATTAATAAAACAGGGCGAGTGAGTGAATATAATTTAACGTCGCTTTCAACTACATTTCAGTCATATCACGACGTTGGGTCCTATTCCTTTCCACACCCGGGAACCCCACGGGTGCCTCAGTCGCCTCTTACGATAAGCTCTCTGAGAAGCTGAGGCCTATTCTTACTATGACCTGCGATGTGCACAACAACATCGCAGGTCAGTCCCCGGAAGCCCACGGAGCTTAATAAAACAGTCTGCATTTAAGGTAACTCTATCTACCCAAAATATTTAGCTATTCCATGCTTAGCCAATTATTTTACTCACTAATTTTTGAATTTGAAATTCTGAGTTCAATACCATGAGGATTCCAGTAGTGGTCTGATCCAAATTTTCCAAAGTTAATTTTATCATTCACTACTTTCTGAATTATCACATCAAAGGAGATCCAAAATCTACATGCATGTATATAACAGATTTCAAATGTACTTTTTTAAACAGCTTTTTCAAAATAACATATGCCAAAATAATAATATAAAATTGCCTACCACTTCACCTGCATTGTATGTCTTATTACCTCAAACACAACTATTATTATGGATGGCCTAATACAAAATGTGACTTTCTGGGAATGCTGTGGTTTGTTTAGAGAAAGAAAGAAAGTACAGAAAGTTGGCAGGCGAGGCTGAAGAGAATGAAGCCAGGGAATTTGCTTTAATAATTAGCACCCTCTGACATAACAATATTTCAAAGTGAATGGCAGACTACAATCAGCTAAACAAATACACGGTGGGCTAACTCTGGCAGTCCGTTACCATGGATACAAGAATAACAGATAACTTGTACAGGTGTATGACTGTATTTATATACACCAAGGAGAGTATCAGCTTACACAACCTTTGACTCTACATCTGATTGCCATTGGGGAAAAGTATTACATAACGAGTAATCTAGAAACACAATTGTCGAGCAATGAGTGAGTGAGTGAATAGAATTTAACGTCGCTTTCAACAATATTTCAGCTATATCGCGATGAACCAACTAAGCACCACCCAGCCAAGTTGCGTTCATGCTACAGCATGGAACCAGACACCTTTCATCCACCCTATAAAACACTGAGGACGGCGCACAAGACACAGACAGGATGCTTACATGGTGCAATGAAGACAAGTGATATTACAGTGCTAGACATCACATTAAAGTTCCTGTTGCTTCTGAGCAAAATGCATTGAAGCAATATGTGTCCACAGGAACAAATATGTCCCACCATTCATGCACAGAGCCTGAATCTAAGCATCACAACTTTGCATCCAAAAATTTAAATACATTTTTTATCCTATTGGGAGGCAAGGTTGTAGTGTACATGTAGTTTTAGAGGGTTGGTAATATATTGATCTCTAAATCAATAGGCCTCTTTGGAATGACATCACCCATAGTGCAGCAGGCATGAAATAAACTGCATGGAATGATGATAGGCAGAACATTAATTTGATCATGTTCAGGAAGATTTCCAACTGAAAGTTTCTTTGATGTACATGTATGTACATTATAAGAAAACTAAGAACATTTTGTTATGTCAAGCACACAGCAAGGGAAATACTACCAAGTTTTGAAAATATTGTTACACTCATGTAATTAACAACTATTCAGCTCGTCTGAGCTGCATAACTGATCATAGAAGCTGCAGATTTTTTGTCTCCAGTCAACTCTAAATCATCTCTTGTCAAGTGAACTTCTCCAAGAACATCATTAATGAATATTGACTATACAGTAGGACTAATGTACATCAACAAATTTTATTTCTTCAGAAAAAAAAACTTGCCATCACAGTGATATTGATTGAGATAGAGTGTGGACTTCATTTAGGCTATATTTATGATTTCAAATTGATATATGCTCCATTCCAAGCAATTTATCCCAAAGGAACATTTGCCAGCCACCATGGCGCCATCCAGGATATTTTTTGACATTGTATCATTGGGAGCAAGCTAATGTTGTCTAGTACGGTTAATAACATTTTAGTACTTTTACTACCATTCATTGGTCATATACAGTGCAGATATATCATATGCTAAGCTCAACATAAAATTGAACTTAAATCACATTTATCTTATTCACTAGCTAGTGATCAGCAAGACACACAATAAAATGTGTGTTATTAATAAAAAGCCACCAGTTAGACTAATGATCTGTGTTAATTCACCTCGTTAAGTCTGAATAATAGCTGTTAATTTCATTGATGGCTTCATTTCTCCACATTAATTGACAGCCTTATTCTGTGCAGGTACGTTGACCTGGTTTCAAGGTGTGACAGTGTTTATACAGGTAGGCTAAGTTTGTCACAGGTGAGAGCCTGACTTGTTAAGGTCACAGAACGATCGACACTTACTTCAATACAAACAGAGATTAGAAGATGTCACAGCTGACAAAGGTTACTGATTATTTACCTGAGCATGCATATCATCATCTATGTTTAGAGGTCAAGTTTTTAACCTGGCATACCAGAGATATTATATACATGTATAGATCTGATAGACTTTTATACCTAGGTAATCTGGGCTATTTGTATTATAGAAATAAAGATAAAAACATTACATTATTTTCTTGTGTAACCAGGAAGACCCAAATAAGGACTTTCGTAAGAGTTACCTTTCTTCGGAAAAAAACTATGACATTCCTATAATCTTTACAATTTAGAACTTCTGGGTCGTTTTATTTCTGCCTATCCTAAAAATGTAAATGAATATCACTAAAGAAGCATTTTTTCAACTTTCAAGTTTACTAAAAAATGATTACTAAAATCATAAGGATCCTACATCAATTAGTAGTTAAAATTGATACATATTTGCCATACTTATAACATTTATCACTGGTTAAATAAATTACTCCATCATGGCAATGCAGAAACTAAATTAAAATGACCAAAAAAAGTTACTTGCGAATCACACAGCAAGTGCAAGTCAGCGTGCAAGTTCACAGATCAGTATGGTTTCATATTTATATCAGAAAAGCCAGGTTGGCTGTTTCGATAAAAAAATCCAAGTAGATCAGTTGGACGTGATAATAAGTGATGAATGACCACCCAGTACAGATGTAAATATACCTGAGTGGTGTCCTGCGATGAGGACAGGTGGTTAGCCTGATGGATTTCACTCGCTGGGACATCTCTAATCTCCGACCCAAAGTTCTATGGTAGTCCGGGTCCATATTACATACACATACACTCCCTGTATCATAGATCAAACCCGGAGTCTCTATACAAGCCTGAAAACTACATACATCCAACTAACTGTAACCACTGCATGTTACTCAGGTGTCCTTATAGAAACAATCAATGACTGTCATATGGTTCACCGTGTACAGGATTCACTCGACTTGCCCTCCGAGTTGTCATCCTCGTCATCGCGGTGTCGTGCTTGTTCAGACTCCAGGATTCACCCAGCCATGTTTACTCCAAGAATAAAACAGGATTAGTTTAGATTTGCTCAACAATTCCATCTGATTTTCTCGATATGCTCTGTGGATGCCCCTGCCAGGACAGGACAGACAGAGAGACAGACAAACATGGAGGAGAACAATAGACCATAGTTCTGTCTCGGACCGACTCCCACAGCATCTACATGTACATGTATGTATGTATGGGACATGGGTCAATATCAATTGGCTAGATTTAAACTGTCAGTTTTGGTCACTGAATGACCTTTAAAGTCTCCACAATACTTACATAGTAGTCAACACATACATTGTCACCTATAATGCATGTATATACTCTACAACTGTATTGCACTGGTACGGTATCCCTCTTGTAATTCAATGCCCCTATCAAAATTCAATCACCCCCAATTTTGGGGACAAAATTCAATCAGCTGTTCTAATAAATTTGATCACTCGCTAAAATCATTGAAATAACAAAGAAATAATGGATTATCTGCTTGATTAATCATTGAAATAACAAAGAAATAATGGATTATCTGCTTGATTAATCATTGAAATAACAAAGAAATAATGGATTATCTGCTTGATTTTTGACCATTTTATTGACTTCTTATTCTAATAAATTTGATCACTTCCTGTGATTGAATTATTAGCTCTAGGGATTATATTTGCTCTGAGAAAATCAAAAATGCGCATCAGTGTCATGTGAAAGTGTTGGCAGTTTTCCGAAACTTCTTTCCCCACCTTTGACCCGTTTCTTGTAATTTCAATATATATGGTTTACAGTAGGGGTTGTGTTCCATTGCCGGACATGACTGATGTGCATGCAGACCTGTTCGACCTGTTCATTAAGAGTAGACTTATCTGTTGTGTTTACATTCTATATAGTACATTCCTAGATTTTAAGATAAAAATTCAGTTCAGTTGACCTCCAGTGCTCAGGGAACCAGTGATCCATAGATCGACACAACTGAGTTATCTAATGAATAAGTTTAGAAAGAGTAGAACTAACTTGATCGAATATTTCTTAATTGAAAATTTTGCTTAATCGAATGGATTGTGAAATGACAAATTCATCACTTGCCCCATACCTATGTCTGGTTAAAGGGGTAGTCTGGATAAATGCGTAAAATATTCCTGGATTTAGGGTATGCAATTAATAATAGGTTTTGACTGTAATGCCATTTTCTATACCATACCATGAAGGTACATGTACATGTAAACAGTGATGCATCTATGTAGTAAGAAATCGTAAAGTTATCAGCTGTTAAGTAAGCACAGACAATGTGATAATGGTTTAACAAGCTCCGAGACCAGTACTAATACCCCCTACCAACCAATAACATATTAAAGGATAGGATAGATGGCCAACTCGGGAGGAATATCTATCGAGAATTAAGTGTGTATATAGTTAGCCGAGCCTGTCAGAACCAGGCTAGAAGCAATCCATCTATCCCTCTTGGCATAACAACTACAAGGGACTACTACTTCCACGGTACATACCACACCGTAGTACTGAGAGTATTTTGATGCTCTCAGAGATGGTTTTTTCCATATACACCTTACCTACAATTGCTCAGGAATATCACATAAAGAAGAAAAAGATGCTCATAATTGGCCTCTTCAGTGCCGGAAAGTGGTCCGCCGCAAATTCTGCAGGTTTCGGTAACACCGCACTTGGGTTAATATTTCTCCACTTGTCGGATGTCAGGTGTAACAGTTATCGCACAGGCAGTGATATACTCTGCACCAGATTGGAGGGTGCTTCATAAACTGGCGGATACCCAAAACGCCAATGCTGTGCAGTATCCATTTAACGGGGTATAAGCAGGCCGACGTCTGAATGGCTCCCCGAGTCAAAAATACCGGTATATTTATTTCCGGTGCAAAACAGTTGATCTTTCAAAAAACAGCACCATCTTGACACCATGGAGATCGCCAACCATCGCAATTAGATTGTATGTAAATTGATCAAAATGATGGTATTTCAAGTCAGGACCGTCCACCTAATATTTGGATTTGACATCCATTTTGTAGACTCGACTGAAACGATTTTAGAGAATGAGATATCGGTTGATGCTCACCTCAAGGTATAGGGTTAAATTTTCTGTTGCGTAACCCTGATCCCACAAGGACTACTCTTCTCAAATGAAAGTGGGTAATATAGCAGCAGGACTTGTCATGTCTCTATGAAATATTCACGTGACGACGACCGCTCGCGGTGCCGTCAATACATTATTGAGACCCTGCATGCTGCAGTGGGACGTGTCGGCATATTACATAACCCCGTCTGGCCGCCTCCGCGATCAGGCCCTACATCTTCATGTAAATTAGCCCGAGCAATTAAAATCTCTCGCCATCGCTCAGCACGAGGCATTGTTCCCAGACAGACGCTGAATGAAGGCCAATTAATCAGACATTCTGGCCATGGTGACGGGAAATGCTAGAGCATCCCCGCCAAATATGGGAGAGCAGACAGGACAATAGAAGTGATGTTATTTGATCCACTGTGAAGATGCGTAACACGGAAGAAGAGCAAGTACAAATGTAGAACCACATGGCCAATTCAAATTGTCTCCTTTTCTTCCAATGTGAATTATTACTGTGGCACTGCAGGTCTTCAGCCCCTCACTCGTGCATTACATGTATCATCACCTTGCAAATAATTCAAGTTATATGTTCTAAGCTTCATAAATATCACTAACAAATGCGAAAATGTGCTTGTGCCAAATAAAGAATAAGTTACTCCTCTGGTGTCACAGTGTGTAAATGTCTATAAGCAATATAGATGTTACATTGACTTGTTCAAAAGTGAGATATGTTCACGCAGCATAAGAAAATATTATGCAATCAATTCTCAGGTTATATATTATTAAACGTAAATCACAGGTAGAGTGGACTAAATTGGAGACTTGCTCATTACCCAGAAGTAAATGAAGTAGAAGTGTGTATCGATTAGATTAGACTAGCTATACGGCACTGGCTCTCGTCAAACTGCCTACACCACAAGACTCTTGCACAGTCCCCATACACGCAAGACAAAATGCAAAGACACCACATGGGGGTCATAGCTGTGACTAATTATGTACATTTCTTAGAGTAAGTATTCAAATTTGAGTATCAGCTCATCTCCCATGATGCAACACGATTCTGAAATGGCTACCCGGAAGTGAGAATTGGGGCTATTGATTGGCTACATACATATAATATTGTGCAAGTCCTGCACAGCACTATCAGTACCAAGAAACTGATCTGGAATGGCTAGAGAAAAAGACATCTGGAACACCTTGTTGTATAGAAGGTCAGTGCCTGGAAAACAATGCATTCAAAGTCTTCAGGCTTGTACCATCAATAGCATAGATTTATAAGTGCTATCACATGGCAGGCTGAGGCAGGATAGAAATCTTCAGTATTTAGACTTACTGAGGAGCTATATCACCAGGTACCATACATATCTGCTCAGCTGATTGCCCAGACATCAGAGTGGAACACTTTCAAACATTTCATGTATTATGGGATGCAGATATGGAAGGATGCAATCTGATTAAAAACAAACCCAGAAACTGTTTCTCTAAATGGATCTGACCTCCTTCCTATCTCAAGGTCATTGGGTGACCGTCTGTCACGAAAATAACTTTACAGCTACAGTCTATTTGACCAATCAATGGAAAGTATGACATGAGATGATAGGACAGATCTCTTCTTATGCAACCAACTCAGCGGGATATATATGGCCTAAAAGTGATGAATAATTATTCAAAATTTGCTTCGTATTTATTCAGAAATTATCTGAATAAAGTTGCATAGGAAAGTCAGTTATAGGATTTCGATGTCGATTGAGTATGATATTTTCGGGAATTTTCTGGACTTCCACAGGATTTCATGCAGGAACAAATTTGAGATACGAAGAGCGTCAGAACCAGTTAGAGAATCAGTTTCCGGATCTGTTTTGGGATTAATGTATCATGGGATGTGGATATGGATTGATGATGGAATGCAGATGTGCACTGATGCATCATGGGATCAAATTATTATTAAGGCTGCATCACAGGATGCAGATATATCAATGGACTGATCTGATTGGTAAATCCCAACTTCTGAAATCGCCAATACTGCTATAGATTTTTGACATTTTTCAGTACCCAAGAGAGGGCATCTACCATTCTCAACATTGTCGATGACCGGAAATCTCCATAAAATATGGTTTATTCATGTTGACAGTATTTAGATACAAATGAACAGTGAGAAAGTTGGGAAGCTTTGGTATTTGGCAGACCAGGGTTGGTTTTCATCGACCTTCACAAGAATCAATACAACCCCGCTATCATCCTGTTCGACTGAGATTCGCTTTGCCGTATCAGTTTGTTTGATAGACATACCGATGGAATCAAATCCAACCATGTTTTACAGAAGCTTTTAGAGATGTTCAGAGGCTCACAAAACATGTAATATGTATGATAAACCTGATGCTAAAGTACACCAACTTTGAAAATCGCATCAAGATCCTAAAGGCTGCATAATCTCATCAAACAGGTCAGACAATCACCATGTTACCCTATAACCACGAGACTGAAGCCTTGGGGAGTTGGAACAAGGTAAATCTGTTCTGATGTGAACAGGTCTGGCACCTGTGTGATCTCAGTAGTGTAAGCTAAGTGATCTATTGGATGTGGCCAGGATGATGGTGTATAGATAAAAGATCCCTGGACAGGGGTAACCGACAGCCTGTAACTACTGAAGCTTACTGATAGGGTAATTAGGGATGACCAGGCCAGCCACTGATACCATCATTCACTGACAGCCCCACTTACAGGGGAAAACACTGTCTCACAAAATCCTGTTTACCTTCAGCTTTTTATCCTGGAAACTAGGCTAATCTACTGTCTCATTAAAACCAGGGTCAAAGAGGCCTCCCATTGTACCGCCTAATATCAAAGAGGGAACCAAGCATCTTACACATAGTGAAGGGGACATCAAAGACGACACCGCAAATAAATTAGAGGCAAAAAGTTGCTGGCTCATCACTATTTTGAAGATAGTACTTTTTGAGACACCTATAAAGTCAAGGATAATTCTATCACATAAAAACACATTTTAGTCTTTAGAAGCCAGTTCCAAAACATATTCTGTCTACATTCAACTGTACTTGTTCACAAATTGAACTTCCCTACAAGATGTTATCAAAAGAAAATTGTCCTGCTGTCCAAGTTTATAAAATTGATCTAAAAGGTGGTCCAAAAACTGATTTTGAATTACAGGTATTAGAGACCTTACTGTAAAGTGAATAATCTAAATGTAGATTCTAAAGTTCTCCTCATTATACGATCAGCAAAATTAGCTGAATGGGGGAGGGACAGATCGATGGAAGTACTTAAGCAAGGGAAGCAACTTTGTCAAACTCACAGCAGGGGGTGTACGCGTAGAGCCATGGGGTCAGATTTGTATTGCTCTTGTACATCTGCAACCATTGCAACTTTTCGATACATTTGGAGGCATTTCGATAGTGACGTCACTGTAGGATGTTCTGGGTCTATCTGTTGTTTAGAATACTGACAATGTGTATGATGTGCCGTGACGTTCTCTGCAGATATATGTGTCATTTGCACAGGTAAATATCTGGCAATTTTTATCAGACCTACCAGGCTGGTCAATAAATCATTGCGGCTTCTCGAAATCCAGAGCACCTATTGCTCCATTCGTATTGCTCCCTATGTTCATCAATCTAACTTCCCTGCTCTCGCACCCTCTGACGTTGACAAAATTGCCTCCTTTTTTTATCCATGACAGTCAGTATTGGCGCTGATCATGGGAACATGTTGTGCAACATGTACATAACTTGTTCCTTAATAGATGTTATTCAATATGGGGTCTCCGATGAGTTTCTTAGAAATCTAATTTTGTTCATTTTGTCAGTGTAATGAAATCTTCTCAGAAAGACAAATACAGACTGCCATATAATTCCAACTTCTAATGGAATTCTTAGAACAAAATCAAATGAGAGCGGTCTTCGTATAATGCAGAGCAAGAAAATTAAGTGATGATTTTCTCTCTTCACAATAAAACCTCAGCAGAAAAAATGATGAATAAACTTTTATGCTTTGCATTCAAACACATCCTGCCTGAATGAATGAGTGAGATTGCAGATGTCGACTTCTGTCAGAACCCCATTTCGTAATCGTTATAGCTCCACAGTACAACGCGGTTATGTAATTATGGAGTGCTATTCCTAGAGCAATGTAAACAGCTCGCTCTTGTTCAGAGCCCATCAACAACAACATCCCTCACTGACCCAATATCCTTCCCGGGCCATGTGGAATCTATCTTGTGAGTTATTCAACACTGCCTCCCAACAATTGCCCTTTTGTACCATACATTTTGTACATGATATAGTAAACATACAGTAGTATTCTGTAGGCCAGAACCAAGCCATTTTTCACATCAATGCAATATGGCTCGATCAATAAATGAGAAATATGGCAATGAATACAGAAGGTTTCCATTGATATAAAATATGATTTTTTTTTCTTCGAAGATTTATTATTTCAATGTTTTTTACCATGAAAAGGACAATATACTTACAGGGTACAATTCTCAAAGCTGTTGTATTCCTGAATTTCCTCGCGTAGGATTAAATTTTTACCAAAGGCAAATTATCCCATGCAGACAGAAAACAACTGTGCAGTAGAATGACTCATGACGGTTGCAAATGTGCTGTTGAAAGATTGAAGCTAGCAGCTATATACCTGCCACAACTGTATACACTCTATAGACTAACACAGGAACAGTTCCCTACATTTATAAACATGCAGCTGCACTGTGGCATCAAAACTAACTAGCTCAATGGACAACTGAATGAACATCGGCAACCCACCATAGCAGATGGTTCCTCTTGAAAACTATACATGGTTAGAAATCAAAGCAAAGCTCATTTGGTCGGGAGGGGATAATATTCTCATTAAAAGATGGAGGCTGTTTAGCGACAAAACTAGGGAGACGTAACTGGCTCTCAAACACGCTCCCCTCAAATAGCAAATATTGAATAACTTTAATCTATGGAACAGTTATCAAAGCATGAACCTCCAAATTAACTGTCAATTCTGAGGGCTGTTATACAAAACATATTAGTGGGCAATACAAAAATATGAGAGAAAATCAATGACACAATATCAGCCAGTCAAATTTGGCAATCTTAAAATTATGCAAATATTAAATGAATAATGATTTTTATGGCCGCTGTCAATACAGTTGGGTAATTCCAATGTCAATTGTCATTTCCAAGTTATAGAATTCCGTTTCGAAAAAAAATAGCGAATGCAAAAAAATATGTTTTAGTTGTTCTTTTGTATTTATTGCGCGTTTGCTCTCAGGGTATCAAAGATGCTCTCTGACTCACTCCATACACAGTTGTCATCGCCGCTGTCATAATGCTTGGATTTAACCCTCGTCAACTTTTCATTAATTAGTCAGAAGGAATCCAATCATACGGGTTGAGGAATAAAGTAACTGACATTTTTTCATCGGGTATCAAGTATCTCCAATGCTGTGAGCGCAAAAAAAAATTTCAATAATTTCAATTTCCAATCCAGTATCTACCATCAAACTAATTTCTTCCTATCAAAATTTCTCGCATGTTTCAGGCGAGTGATCACTCTCCTTCTCTATCACTCGCCTAACATTTCCGCCAGGAGAGTTATTGATCACTCTCCTGGAAAATTAAAATGTATTGGAGAGTAATACTGACAACTGTGAATCACTCTCCTAATACAGTAATCTCTTGCAATAAAAAATCTAGGAGAGTGATTAATGGCTCTCTCAAATTTTTACGAACACAAGAGACTGAAAATGGTCATAACAAATAAACCAAGCATTAATGAGCAGATCTATGCAGTTAAAAAATTATGAAAAACACCAATACATACGTGTGAATCGTTTGAAATCCCCATCGAATACGGACCCAGATTGCTACCTAAGATTTGGCAGGATACAACCAATACTCTGGTACACTATAAATGTCAATGGATCACAATGTAAAAGTTCACCAGAGTCCGAGTAGTGTATTACTCGTGTATCATGTGCGGTTACCATGCGGGCTCAATGCCAGGCTGCAGATTCCATCCCGATCAGCTGGCTAAATCACATTAACCACTCCAGTCATATCCACACCGGTAGCTCGCTGGCGCTCTCCAAACTTCCTTTTACCGAAAGCTTATATGATGTCTAAGTAGTAAGGAGATTTCTAGGTCAGAGCAGTTTGGTATTTAGCTGGCTTCCAACCAACCCACCAAAGCCAGCAATTTGCCAACAGTGCCGCTATAATAGTTATGTGAGCACACACACACTATCAAATTGCCACTCCTGTGTATATGCAGTGCAAGAAAGATACTTGTTTTTTTACAGGTGGCCCATGTTGTATACGGAGATGTCACAGGTGCTGATTTAGCACTGTTGCCAAGATCTACCGTCAGTTTCTTTAACACCTCAGGTGCTCCAAATATGTCACTTTGTACCTCTCTTCCGAACACCAGTGCAAAATCTTGCAGATTCTTCTCTTCAAAATACAATGCCCATATAATGGTTAATGGGTGACTTGCACAATACCAACTATTTGTCAATTTTGGCCAAGTTAACCAGTCAACTGACAGAACTAGAACTTCCGGTTAATCCTTTCGTCCCCTTGTGCAAGTCTCCCATATTGTATTAGTTGCATCTGAACGAATCAAATTTCGACAGAGATTTGCCTGGGTCTCTTTTAGCAGAGGGCAGTCGTTTGAGAAGATCGTGTGGCAGTGTATGCTGGTCATCTGCTCCTCAAACAGTGTCCCTGAGGCCAGACATTTTTTATTTCCGGATTAGTGGATCCGCCGACGTGGGATTTCCGATTTTCAGAAAAAAATTAAAATTTCAATTTGCCTTTTTTTTTGTTCCTGCTGACGTCAGAAAAGTAGTTTCCACATTTTAAAATATAAGAAGTTTAGCCTGGCCGTTTAAGGAGCGCAATCGCGCTCGCACTCCATCACGCTCATAATTTTATTTGAGGAGCGTCATTTTCGCGCAACTAGGGTCGTCAGTCTGTGTTGTTGTAATACAATTAAGCACTGTTGGTAGGCTGCATTAGGAAAAACTTTTGATATAATGCCTGCCTCACCTCATGACTTCCCAAGAATAGTTTCCCAGTCTTTCCCTGCATTTCTTTAATCAAAGTATACTTTAAACTGCCATCTTTTCCGTTTTTCATTGTTGAAAAAGCACTTGTGAAGTTACGTTACTTTTCTACCTTTTTCACAAAAGAGTTCCAATCAACTAAGGGACAGACTTGTACTCAACTAACAAGATTTTGACACACTTTCTCTTCATTTTGAGCATAATGGTAGGCTATCTATTGACCAAATCTGTATAAATATATTTGTGAACAGCTTATTTCTTGACCAACTTCAATAAAAATATTGTTTTATCATAAAGTATTTTTATACTTTGTCACTGATACAACTTGTGAATAAATGGGTTTTTTTTATAGCAAAGCTGGATGCATGCTACTAAATTGTAAACTTTCCATTTTCTATTTAATATAGAAATGCAACTCTGGAGCTATGCTCCGCAAACATTTAAATTTATTTAAATTTTTATTTTATTTATTTTTTATAATGTCTAAGGAAATTGGTATTACTAGTATATACTAAATATCATACACATTCACTCACATACAGTATAGTAAAGTTGAAGTTAAAATTCCATTTGTTGTTGGATGCAATGCAAGAGTACAGATGCTGTTACAGTTTGTAATATGCAATATATTCTAGAGAACTGCACATTTCTAGTCGAACAGACATGACAGATGAGATATTGTGCTAATTTTTCAGTTCTCTATTGGTATTATACCTGTTGGAATAAAATAGAAAATATGAATTTGACGGACTTTCTTTTTTTCCTCCGACCTGACAGATCTGGCAAATGACAGAAAAAAATCTAAATTGCGTTTTAATTTTTATTTGTTTCCATCCTCCGTAGTGGAAAAATCTTGCAGTCCGCACACTAATCCGGAAATTAAAAATGTCTGGCCTGATTGGATTGTGATGTTTAGCGACAGCCCTATCTGATTGACTGAATTGATGAGTGACATACAAGCTCCTCAGTTGATCGAGGAAGGGCGGACCTATGGGAATGGATTCATAGAGACTGCCTTTCAGAATAAACTGATATTTGTCTTGGTAGAACTGGGACACCTGTTGATTTCTTCCAGTTTGACCTTGATTGCAAAGGTTACGGTTGGGGATAGGGCCAGTGTGGCATTCATTTTCTAGAAGTGTCGATTCCTAGAAGGAATGAAATGTCATCCGATCAAGGCTTGTTCTTCAAGATACAACTGGGCGGACAAAATGATAAAGACAAACCAGGCCATTCGAGACAAGATCTTTATCAGTATTAATTACTTGATTATTGAGAAATCATCTTCATCCATTGGACGATGACCCTAAGATGGTTCATGCAATAGCCACCATGCGTTTGGTTCATCTCCGCAAAAACTGTAAGCTGCAGGTCCTTATTTGAAAATCATGTAATTATGGCTGAACATCCTAAAATGCATTTCACTGAATTACATGGCCTTATTTCTCTGTTGCTCAATAGAAAATCACTAATACACCAAAGAAATCTGAATGAATCACTCCTTACTCTGCCTGGCAGAGTTTAACTAGGGTAGATAAAACCTTCACTGTATACTTGGCAAACAATGGAACTGTCAATCATAGGAATGTCACAATGCCAATCCTAGACGGATACTGGAGTGGTGTGGGCAAAGGAGGGAAAAATAAAGCAACCAATTGTTCAGGTTGCTGTGAGGTTGCTGGATTTGCTGGCATTTCACTCAGAGCTCTAACCTACTGTCTTTGCCTCTTGGAATATTTCCTGGGGGAACTTTTCCAGGGGGGAACATTTCCGTACCTCGTGTGGGGTAACTAAGTAACTATAAACATGTCCATGAGAATCTAACATGAAGCTGCGCTATCGAAACCCCTCGGCTCTGAACCCCAGCTATTATAATGTAAGGGTGTCTCTACCAATTGATTGGCTTGTGGGAAGAAATATTTACCCCTGGTATTGTAAGTGTACTTTCTTTGAAAAAAAAGAAAAGTTTTCCTCCCCTTAAATTAATTTGTTTCTGGAATAAATTGAAAGAGCTGTATCGATGTCTCACTAAAACAACAGTACACATGGCTAGATAAATACAGTACATGTATACTAAATGGCACATGTATGTCATTTTCAAAACAGATTTGCAAGCATTCTTTGCATTGTCTAAGAAAATAAATCAATAAATCAGTCATCCAATCAATAAATAAATGTGATAGTATACTAACATGATATAGAAATAATATGCAAACTTAACATTGGAATTAGTGGATTTTGTTAGACAAGGGGTATACTTTCTGACACGACTCATTTTTGACAGGCATCTAGTGTCATTTTCAAAACAGATTTGCAGGCATTCTTCGCATTGTGTAAGAGAATAAATCAATAAATCAGTCATCCAATCAATAAATAAATGTGATAGTATACAAACATGATATAGAAATTATATGCAAACTTAACATAGGAATTAGTGGAGGAAGGGGCATAACTCTGCAAAATACTTTCTGACACGACTCATTTTCGATAGGCATCTAGTTCAGGTCAAGAGAAACAACTGTATCACGTTAGGATGTTGTATATGGAACGGTTCTGAAATTATCACAATAAATCATAAATGGATTTTTATTTGTAAAAAGGGGCATAACTCTGCAAAATATTGTCCGAGATGACTCATTTTCGATAGGCTTCTGATTTACGTGAAGATAAATAGATGTAACAAGTTTGGTTGCCATGCATGAAACGGTTCTGTAGATATCGCGGTAACGGATTTTATTAGACAAGGGGCACAACTCTGCAAAATACTTTCTGACACGACTCATTTTCGATAGGCATCTAGTTCAGGTCAAGAGAAACAACTGTATCACGTTAGGATGTTGTATATGGAACGGTTCTGAAATTATCACAATAACAAATCATAAATGGATATTTATTTGTAAAAAGGGGCATAACTCTGCAAAATATTGTCCGAGATGACTCATTTTCGATAGGCTTCTGATTTACGTGAAGATAAATAGATGTAACAAGTTTGGTTGCCATGCATGAAACGGTTCTGTAGATATCGCGGTAACGGACGTACGTACGGACGTACGGACGTACGTACGGACAGCCGTACATGATGACGACAATACCCCTAGGCCAAAGTTGGCCGAGGGGTAAAAACCCACAGGCCAGAATACTCAAAGAACTGAGAGAGTTCTGGTTCTGTGTACATGTAGGTTCCGCGAGAGCTAATTTACGGAACCTACACAACGTTGCCGATTGATATGCTGAACCGTTTGCTACTTAGAGGGAAAGGTTGCGATGGGTTCCCAAGGAATGCAATACATGGAACCAAAAATTCGGTTCTGTTCATTACTGAAATATTCGGACCAGAACCTATCATAAGGTATCACAACCTATCAATCATAATTTCAAATCCCGAAAAAAAATCCGATCTTGGATCTCGTCGATGAACATAATCGGTCCTTGTCTTAAAAATGTTGTCATTCCAGGAATTGTTCTTGGATGCAACGCATCAAGACACAACTTCAGGCTTCAAAGTTAATAATGGATCCATATGAATTTAAATTCCCTGCCATATGTGAGGATTGTCAAGGCGAAGAGCAATTCATTCACCAATAATTTATATAGCTTTCAGAGCAACATGCAACCAACATTATTTTGAATATTCCATTGAGAGTCCAAACAAAGGCCATGCAAAGATTGAACTGTTAATGTGCAACGATTCAAAACTGATATTAGCAGCTCGAAAAATCTATTAGAGCCGATTTCATAATTATTCTCTATTCTAAATAAATCAACATATGACATAATAGCGGTTAGAATGTGAGCGCGTGGCTACTCAGTATAATTGAATCAAATGTTACGTGGAGGTATGACTCAGTCCCACAGCATTGCCTCTAGAATGTATGCCCCACTGAAGGCACTCTGTTAACTCAACTGGGGATAAATTAAACACGTTTTAATGTATTGAATGGAGAAATGGAAATTAGAGATTTTAATCGAATTTCATGACTTTTGTCTACACAATTCTGCACTTTCATATGAAGAACGCTTTTCTCGATTGTTGAGGATGAAATTCTTTGTGAATGACAATTATGGGAGATCAAATATCCAAATAATCAGAAACTCGCACTTGCTGACTTGAAAACTAAAGTTCTCAATTCGGAAACCATGGACGCAATGGTTTGCTTTTCAATAACTACAGTTCTCTGTTAGAAAACTTAGGACATTTGGCCTTCCTATAGATGACTGCCATCTGATTTAGAATCTGTTGCCTATACCCACATGTTTTTTCTTCAACGTTGTTGTTGTGTTCAAATTAAATAGTATTGACTATGATGCCAACTTTAGCAAGGAATAACTAATACAAGTCAATAAGTCCCACAGGCACCACCAGTAGAGAAGTGGTTAATCACCATGAATGGCTATATGTAATCCCTAAAGTTGGAAAAGTTAGCTGGCACATGGATTAATTCGCTGATCCTGGCCAAGCATTTTACAGAGTCCCCTTAATCTGTCAGTTTAATGGTTGCATAAATGGTAGTTATTTTGTCCATGCCAGTATGTGTATCTATAAAGTAGACACTGGGGGCAGGGGTAGGACAAGTGGGTGTCAGACTGGAGAGTGGAATAACACTGTGTAGTTTGTCTTCCCTTGGCAGGGAAGGTCAGAGGTTAAAATGCTACCATAGTCCAGATCCATTAGTGTAGAAGGTTTATCTGACACCAGCCTCAATAAACACAGAACTGATCTCTTCCGTTCAGGACAAGGTCAAAGTTCGCATGTAGACAAATTTGCTAACACAATTCTTCCCCACTAAACGCCCGACTTTACACCAAAAAGCCAAACCAAACTTCTGAGGCGGTACAATTGCAAGAGGAGTATACATGTAGACTAGTATTTACATTTTCCTGGGATAAATTTGACATTCAACTCGTAAAATGTTTTTGCTTCAATTAAAACTGCAAAATTATGGCGTCTCGTCAGAAATAAAATCATAAATGTGACAATACCAGAAGATTTACGGAGGTTGAATTTTCTCAAATTAAACCTTGTGAAGCTGCCCTGTCTAGCATGAATACAGCCAGAATGGACAACATTGAATTATGATGAACTTTTCAGCCTAAAATGCTTACAAAATTCTCCATATAAATTATAAAGACAATTCCCAGGTTTTCAACATACTCACATATATCTGGAGATGAGAGCATTGGCCCTGGTGTGTGGTGGGAGATTTCTGCAGCTACACATGATCACTTGAGAGGTCTTCTCTGAGGTCCACCCTGGTCAGTTTCCACACAACAAGTGTCAGTCTAAGAGAGGGAAGCTGACCAGGGTCCAGCAGCAGACCACAGCCAGAGGTGATTATTGTTTGACACTAACAAACATGTACTGGAAGACCCTCTCACCTCTCACAGCTTCAGCCTTGTCAATTCACCCCTCAGCCCTGTTAACAATTATCCCCCTGTCTGTAGCCTGTCCCTCAGTCTTATAACCTCAACATAGCCTACAAACTGACCAGCTCATCATGTCCAGTCACAGCTGAGCTGACCACTACAGTAAGGTATCTAATAATTCAATCACTGTTTGTTATATCCCTTTTCAAATCTACATGTATTTAATTAAAAACTTTGACTGATTGATATGTTTGCCAACATGTTGTTTGAACAGTTTTGTAATAAAATTGACTGAAGTGTGTATTTATGCAACATTACAAAGCACAATTTTAAGCAACATTGTTATTTTTCATATCATTCATGTTACTGTTGGAAGGAGGCAGGGAGAAATCATTCTTATTATAATTTTGGTTTACCATTTTAACCTTTGCATGTTACATAGGATAGGAATGTATCAGTTGTATGCTAACATATGCTTTGAAAGATATATTTAAAAGTATTGTCAGTGAGCAAGTAGGACTTTAATGTCACTTTCCCAAAAAATTCAGTCATATCATGATGACCTACAGTCAAATTATCCTGGCACAGGGCCAACCAATCCTTGATCTATCCTCCTTCTGCTGAGCACCAAGCGAGGAAGATAAAAGTTCCATTTTTTCAGTCTTTGGTATGACTCGGCCATGGATATGATAGATACATGTGGGTACACAGGCTAACATCAAAGGCTTGATATAAACAAAAGTGACAAATACTGCATTGAATATTTCCTTAAAAACTTCACATGGATAGCACTACATATGCTTGACAAGCCAATTACTGTTGCTACATTACTTCAACCCTTCAGATGTGCGCCTAATTAGTCCAGAACACTTTCTAAGCCCTATAATCAGTTGGGAGACAGTGGAAAAGCCTGTGGAATTCTACTTCCCCAATCCTCCCCATGAAATACATGTAGGCTTTGGAATGTAAAGAGGAAAGCAGTCATGCCCATAGAAATTGAAGAATTTGGAAGAGTTCCAAAGAACGAGCCAAGGGTCTGTTTTAGCTGGAATAGGTCAGTTTCAGACATGGAGTGGCTGTCAGGGTGTAAATGGTCTGTGATAACATTCCCTTGATGTCCTCTAAAAAACTGGACTCCTGTCCACCTCGCCATCCACCTCGATGAGGCTCAAATGAAACCCTCTTAAGAACTCGCCAAATTAACTGTGATGCAAGGGCTAGATTAAAATCTTGCCTAAATTGAATGGCAGTAAAAACATTGTACTGCAGTCCTATCGTGACAGTGATTTGCTGAGTATTCAGTAAACTGCTTTCGATGTATCCTGCACACAAGCAACAAAGACGTACTCAACATCCATGTAATAATCTGTTGGACAAACTTAATAAATATATCTGAATCACATAGTTTTGTACCATCTATCAGTTCTTGTGCAAATCAGTTGAGGCTTTCCCCCCCCCCCCCCCCCTTTTCATTGCAATTTTCTGTTCAACAGATACATGTGTATTAGGCTGCTCACAATAAATTCCTGTAACCAGATCAGCATATATACTTTCCCAATTGAAAACAATTTTTTTTTTTTAAATTTTTGAAACATTTTGTTAAATCCTATATATAAAGGACTGATATTCAAGATAGTTATAAGAATTTTTTTTTTTCCTGTTTGCCTACATATACCTACCCGACTTGTTTTCAAGTTTACAACACAAGTAATAATGTGGATGGCCATAGAAATTTTGTTCATTGAAATATACAGACCGATTGGCTTCAAATACAGAAATCAGGGAGATATTACTTAAATGTGAACATTCTCTTTAATTACCGTTATGGATTTTTATAAAAGCAGTGAAGTTTCTTTGATGTCTAATGGATGAGGATGGAGAGGCACACTCAAACTGTTAGTAACTGCAATTAACTGCAGACTGTTAGTAACTGCAAAACACTGCACTTCTGCTTGAAAAGAATTAAGACTAACATCCCAATGGGGAATCATTTCCTGCACCAGCAGATTTAGCTGGGTTTAGGCATGAAGAGTTATGCCCCTTGATGTGCAGGATCTTAACACACAGCTGCTCAATGAACTTGAAGTGAGAGATATAAACAAATGGTATATTGACCTGAATTTATAGGCACATCTTTGTTTAAAACAATGTTTACATTTATTAACTGTCTCCAACTCCTCCCAAGGAAATAAGATGTGAACAAACAGCAAAAAAATGGTATAGGGCTAATTCATCATCAATTAAATACACTTCTCCAACATCTTGATTTCAATGATCAGTATTCAAATGCAATGAAACAACTGTGTTCGAAGTCAGACTTTGCCCTGGTAAAATTTGTTGAAATGAAAAATAATCCCAGGTTATATAGAGCAAGAAAGTTCAGCTTTAGCTGTTAATTTTAGACAGACAAGACAACAGCTTCCAGAATGATTTATATTGAAGGCGAACCCAAAGGGAAGGAACTGTTGACAATAATATCTCTGCATGGCCATTGGGTTGTATATTATGATATTTTGTTTGGCCAGCGATTATCTTGTCATGTTCAATACCATTCCCTCAGTTCATCCATGCACAAACATGTATTATACACCTATCAGCTGTTTGTATGTTTAAAATGGTGCGGAAAATGGAGAATATACAAATAGTCACATCACTGTCAATGATAATATCATGCACGGTCAGATAGGTTCGAATGTTACCACCCATCATACATTGTAGCTCAGAATAGTATCAGAGACTAATGACGGACATGGAACACCAGTCAGACATTCCAGTCTGCTGACAGATCATTTACAAGAGTGAGAATATTAATGGGAGAAATAAATCTAACGTATTTCACAGAGGTGGAATGGAATGAGAGTTCATCTAATCGGAAGTGCAAATATTCAGATACATTCAGCCACAAGTTTGTATAATAACAATGACGAATCTACATGGGGACAGTATGTACTTCACAGTGAAGGACAGCAATCAGGGCTTTCGATCTCCCCATAAATTTGGGCACAACCTCTAATCAGTGCAGCAAAATTTATTTAGGCAAAATATTCAAAGGTCTCAAATTCTGACAAGTTATATAGGCATTGACTCAAATACATGTATGACAATTGATGAGGAATCTCCATGTACAGAACTCAACAATGATATTCAATGCAAGTGAAATATTTAGATAAAAAAAATTACATAATTTTCCTTATTTGGGCACAGCATTTAATGCTGCGATATGGGTGCAACTTAGAGGCCTGCCAACATGAACACCTCAGACCAGTACTGCTTGTCTTTGTATTCTGTTGGGTTCTAAGGTACTGGGCATGATTTCCAATCAGTACCATTTGTCTAATTCCTACTGAACTTACACACAAATGTACACGTATACAGTAAAAAGTAATGGTCTGGGCAGGATTAAATGAGTAATGTTCTCTACTGCTGCCAAAATTGATCAACCAAAAAGGAGCTATCATACTATTTAAAAGTTTTAAGTTATAAAGAGCCAAATCATTCACATGCCTCCCCCCCCCCCACCCCATCTAAACCCCAACTACAAACAAAATTTCATCAATAATGAGGTGTGCTAAGAAGGCCTGACTCAGACCATTTTTGAACTCATTAACATAGTCATAGGTTTGGGCATCCAATTGGACAAATGTGTAAATAAAAAAATAGTCGCTTCTATGGGTTTTGGCAGTTCTGCACTACAGCCTATTTCACTATGCCTTGCCAGGCTCCGTGTCATGTATGGGTGTCCAAATTAATTTCTAAATCTAAATCAGGCCCTGGCTAAACTCTACTATGAAACAGTTTCGATGTCAAATGCATCCATTTAATCTCTAAATATATGATGTGTACATTTCAGGCAATTTATTTAATGAAACACATCTGGCTTCCAAGAAAACCAGTAAATTCAAGGACTTTTCCAGGAACTAATCTAAAAATAAATCGTCAATTTCCATTGAATTTGAGGGCCCTGCCCGTACAAGTAAAAGCCGATGACCAGAAAAATGACGAAGCATCCGTCCCGACTATTGATCAATACATACCAGGTGCTTATTCAAGTCCTATTGTCCACTAGGATCACCTTGGACCAAGCTCACAGATGTGTTCGAATCTCCTCGCAGACTACGCAGGTGTACAGACAGACACGAGTTATACCGCAGGTGTTAAATAACCGGCTATGAACGTTCCCGTGTCAGGTGTACGAGAGATTTCAGTGGGTATTATCACCTGCCTTATAACTGATGCTTTCTGAGCCCCTGACGTGTGGCGAAGATTATATCAGCTTAGCAGAATATGATTTCCTTTCACAATCTTCATCCCCTGCCTAACTTGGCAAACTATGGCAAGATCCAGCCATCCATGTATACATGTATCTATCATTGAGGATGCACTGGCTTCGCGAGTCTGGGCATCTAGAGAAAATTATCAACTCTCTTCTCGGTGTATCTACAGTGAAACCCGTACATACCAAACATGCTTGGGACCAGATTTTAGTGTCGGTTTTGACAGGATTTTGGTTTATCAATGTTCAAAATACATATTGGATAGAGTGAGTGTTTAGAGATTGGTCAGTTACCCAGGGGTCAGTATTCACAGGTTAAATTATATTATATGTATGAACCTTTAATACCACAAGAATTATGATGCCACTTCGGCGCCTTCCGAATAACATGGTGTAATCCTTTAATTGGCTCTTTTGTAAAATATTGAATGGCTGCATATATTGCAGTTTGACTTTGCATAAACATCAGCAAGCACCATCTATTGGAAAATTCAACGTTTTATCCGAGATCACAACATATATTTTTTGTCAAAGCCCCAAACATCCGATGAATGACAGCAAACAAGGTCTAAGCCAGTAAACACAAATGAATTATCATGTCAGTGAGAAAAGTTATTTCGGCTGAAAGTGTCCACTTCAAAAAGGTTTGTAATGTGTCTAATAACTCAACCAGACCTCCCTGAGGAAATTGGATTATATAAGCTTATCACTGCCAGGCTCCTCTGTCTCTCAGTCAAGTTTCAAAGTCATGTCTCTCCTATCTATAGCCGTATCAGTCAACATTAATCATGTGATAAATGCATCTAATCGCCAATCCTCTAATATTTCAATCACCCTACTGAAATTCACTCACCCCTAATTTCGTGAACAACATTTAATCCATTCTTCTAATAAATAGGATCAACCTCTAAAATTGTTAATAAATAATAGATCATCTGCATGTATTTTGACCATTTCGTCAACTTCCTGTTCTAATAAATTTGATCACCCCCTAATTCTATAATGGGAAATTCCACTTCCTGTGATTGAATTATTAGGGGATCCATATATACTAAACCTGAAAATAAGGCACAGGAACCTATCACCCCCATCACAGAATATGGTACATACCATCAAGCTTTTAACTCAATATATCTGTAAAGAAAGAGGGGCTATCTCATTCTGATTTGCAGGGGTGAGGGTTATGGAAAATGTCAGGTGCTTATTTTCAGGCTTGTAATACAATGACCTCAAATCTTACCTGTCGTCATCTATGAGGCCGCTGCTTTTCTGCATACACTCTTTAACTGCCTGCATGCCCTCTCTGAACCTCTGCTGGAGGCGACGCGCGTACAGGGAGGCACCACCCTCGCTCATGTAGCCGCTACAGTTGTCGTCCGGACGGTTGCTCTTCAATATATCCCCGTCAGACATGTATCCAGACACGTAATCATAGGTATCCATATCTGAGCTATAGTCCGGATCCATAACATTGGACCCCGCTCTCCTAACGGGGTTCGGGTACATTCTTGACGGGTCATTAAGAGACCGATTAATGGCCAAACGACTCGATATACTACCATACATAGAGGCGGGTACCGAAATCCCAGGGATATGGAAGTTTTTGTTTGGAGCTGAAGTTGATGTCAGACCCCTAAAATAACCATATGGTAGAGCCCGCATGATTGGCTGCATTGGTTTAATGTCTAACGTCTCGCCAGAATCATCAGTAAATGTCGTCTCGGCTTTGTCCGAGAATGTTGTCTCTTTGGGAACGTTGCTGATCGTCTCTGTCCGAACTTCTGTATCAAACGTTGTCTCCATTTTCTCAGTAGGTCGAGGTTGGCATGGTGCGGTGGCAGTGGTTGGCTGAGGATGGGTCACCTGAGATACGTGTGGAACGTGTATTTTCGCACTTGGCGACTGAGACAGTAAACTCTTAACGCCGAGTTTGGGCGAGTTGCAAGCACTTTTCTCCGACCCTGAAAGCTCATCACAACTTGAGGGTCGGAAAACGACGCTCTCATTGGATGAACCACTTTTGTTACCTCCACTGTTAGAAGAGGGCGTAGAATCACTGTGACTGGCACCACCGCCAGTACTTAAGGAGTCATTGCTACTAATACTGGCATTACTTACATCCTTTAATGGGGGAGACTTGCCTGAAATCCTTTGTAAGGCTGACAAGTTGGTTTGCGTATTTCCATCAGATTTAGTCACAGATTGGTTGTTAGTATTAGCCAGCACAGGCTTCCCAATACTGACCGACGGCACAAATGATGCATTTGGAGATGGCTTAGAGTATGTAGTATGTTGCGTACTTTGGTCCATTTTTATAACATTTTGAGGAGTAATTGGTCTCCCCGACATGTTCGGATTTCGCGGTGGCAATGGTGGAGCTGGCGATGGTGATGGCGAAGATGACGTGGAATTCTTGGAATAATTATTGTTTGTTGAGCTATTATTACTACCACTAATTGCATGATGCATTCTATCAACCCTGGATTCCACAGTCCTATCTGGTCGTGAATCGTATTGACTTGCACTAGGATTTGACCTTGACCTGGACTGGCTGCCACTCACATTGTCTGAGTAAGTTGAAGGTGCTGAATGTTGCGAAGATGATGCATAATTCTGAGATTGCTGATGTTGCTGTGTCAAACCTTTGGTACCAAGAGAGGGTGCTTTCTGACATGTCTGACTGTTCATGCTGGATTTAGAGTCTTTGCTCGCGAACAGTTTGGACTTTTCCGCTTTATCCGCACTAGTTTTCCCCGGTTTAGCACCAGGTTTGGGGATTCCGGTGGCGAGTGTAGGCAAATGTGATCCTGGCTGCCCCGAAGCTGCCGATGACAAAGAGTTAGATGAGGCAGACGTTTTCGTCTTGGTCCCAGATCCTGATGAAGTTTTTGGAATCAAACTACTGATCTTGGAAGCTTTCTTCGAGGCAGGTGGGCTATTCTGGGAAGCTCCTTTAGAATCAAGTTTGTCATGTTTATCATTTTTATCCGAAGATTTAGCACCGGTACCTTTCCTGCTGGGAGTGGGGGAGTTGCGATGACTGTTGGCTAATCCACAGCCCGGTAATGGGGGCTGTCCCTGAGGCGATGGTGATGGAGAAGGTGTGCTCCGCTTGGACGTACTGTCTTCCGCAGCTTTCTTCTGAATAGCGGCATCGCGCTTGCTGCTCGACGACGACCTGCCCCAGCCCTTTTTGAGTCCGCGGATGCCGGTTTTCGGACTACTGGAGCCGCTGGTTGCGCCGCCACCATCAGTGGAGCTGGAGCTGCGGAGACTGGTGCTGCCTGATCTGGAATCGCTGCGAGACTCGGTCTCGCTGCGGGAGCTCGAGCTGGTGGTGGTGCTAGTGCTGGTCTTGGACGCACTTTTCACCACTCCCGACTTACTCTTCTCCTTCTCTTTGGAATTGAAAAATTTGAATTTGTCCAACATAGAGTTTTTGTTGGCAGCCGACCCCTTCTGTAAACCTTTAGATGTGGAAGCAGTTCCCGAGGAAGTCGTCCCCGAACCAGTCGAACTCGTGGAACTTGTGGAAGTGGAAAGTTTGCTCGCGTGCTTGTCGGAAAATGACTGTCCCCGCGAACCTCCTAGCAGACGTCCTCCGGGTGTGGGAATGCCAGAGTGCTGGACCCCTGGTGAAGTGGCTCGTGTGGGGATGTTACTTGTGGTCTCCTTGGAGGAATTGTTGTTGATATTCTTGCTGTTGAGCTGTGAAGTACCTGTGAAATATAGATAAAAATATGAATCAATTACCTCGTCAAGACGACATGGACTGCCTAGACCAAAGCAAGGTACAGGTGTTAACAACTACGAGCATGTAAGGGCACAGGTTGTTCAGAATCTACGGGGATGAGCTACATCTCAATGTACATACATGCAGCCTACCTTCAATGGCTATATCGATTCTCTGAATTCACAACACTTCTATCATGAACGGTGCAGATTTGAAAGGAAGATAAGAGCACATGGTTGGACAATTATCTTTTTTCACGGTATTCCGATAGGCCCGGATAAGAAAACCCCTCCACACATGTATACCCAGTGGTGTGAACACTCGAAGGTAGAATCGATAACTACCCAGTAAGAACTCCGCTACAGTCTCCGTCTCTTTCATTTGATACTCAACCGTGCTATTACCCGGGTGTGATAATGGCACGCATTGATTCACTTCTTTACACCGAGAACTCACAGTGAAATATATCGCCATTATACCATTTTCTCGGCTCAAGATATATATCAATATTATTGACAAAGGATATCTATTATCAGAGTGATCTGGTCTTTCAAACTCTTTCTGGTGCATCCACACAAACAGGTATGGTATACGGCATCAACTAGGTCATCGTTGGACTTATATGCTTCCGAAGAAATAGCCACCTACAGTCAAATAGAGTCAAGAGCCCCAAAAAAAAAAGAAAAAAAAAAAAGAGAGAATGTTGACAGAAAGAAATATGACCCTTCGACTTCGTATTAACATGTAGGTTCAGACCTACAAATTAGCAAAGAGATTGTGATCGATAATGATGCAAGGGACCTAACATTTTGTAAGACGAGGGAATTAACTGATTTCTTTTATTTCCTGTAGGTCCAGGACAATTGCAGGCTAAGGAGACTGACAAATTCGAATCCAGCAAAATTGGACTTAATCTAGCCGAACAAAAAGCCGGTCCATGGCCAGAAGCTTATTCAATTTGCCATCAACAGACATCATGGCCATGTCGACATTGATCTGGAAAAGTAGACCCGTCTTTAACCCGACTCCATAGGGCATTAATACACAGCACTGTCTGCCAGCAGAGGCCACTTGTGTAATCAACCAAACAGACCAGAGACTAGATACTAATTCCCGCAAATTACTTCAACATTTGCTGACGCAAGACCACAGAAAAAATTTAAAGATCCAGATTTTTTTTAGGAAAGCTGTACGAAGACTTTCAAACTGGTAAATTAGTCTCCCTTTTTATGCAATACAATTACGGAACACCTAAATGTGACCTGCATTGTATGCACACATAAAAACATCCATGATACTTTAACCACAAAGTTGTCAGGAGAAGGTTGTTAATTATTTTACATTTCGAAACCAGCAAACCTGCCAAAACGTTTTTACCGGACCCAGATAAATCTCAAAACAATGGGTCACCATTTTATCCAGTATTACTGGAAGAGTTGCACAGCATGATATAACATATGGCAGTGAATAAATGTAATAGCAAATAGATAAACTAAAATATCCGATTCTGACATTCTCTACATTGCATGACCCAAATACAATGTAAGTGAAAAACTCATGACATTTTATAAAGGACAAGATCTTTAAGCTTACACGACATGCTGGTTCCCCGAGAACTTCAGTCCTACTCTTGCGACTGTCTTTGCCAAAATAAAAGTCTAGATCTGGAATACACTGATGCCTAATTACAATGTGGATAATTATTGCAAAGCAAGTATTTTTAGAACAAAATCTCCCAAGAAGAAAAACTGATTTTATTTTCTCTCCTTCATAAATTCTTTTGAAGGTGTGTGATTTCATATAACGTAGCACCCTCCCCGCCATATCTTCCAGCACATCTTTTGCGAAATCTTCTAGTACACAAAACATGATTATTTTTAGTACAAGAACTCACAAGAAGTAGGCCCTACAATGTTTTATTCAAAAATTATTTTTTTCTATTTGAATATCTGTTCTTAATAAATTCTTTTGATAATGTCTGCATTTGTGCTGTAGATGTATGTGATGCTAATATTTAACAAAGAACATTAGGGAATCAGAATGCGCCCCAAGAAGGTCTGACAGGCGGCAAAACCGCAAGCATTTCCGTTCAAGCCAGGAATTTCCAATGAATAGTAATCCATCATGTTAGCCGGCGACCTACCTGCACGAGACGGACAGAATGTTTGGGTATAATCGTGGGAGGGCATCACCGAAGCAGAACTAGACAGACATTACCCAAACTGTGGCTGGAGGCATGTAATGACCACTGGAGACAACAAAGGGATTGAGTCAATGATCATCCTGTAAGTCCTCCCCTGACCAGGTCTAAATGTGAGCTGGATCAAAGCCTGAACACCTGCCCCAGGTGAGGTATATAGAGTTGATTAAATCACCTCTTAATCACTCATGACTATAGCATCCCCAGTATATCTATATTGTAAAACAGCCAGTTCATTGCTTCATCAGACTGGCCATAATGCTGGCCTCAAGGGTTGCAGACAATGTAGAACATTGGATTATAGATGGTATAAAACTGAACACTAGTATGTACAAGAGGTCACAGCTAAAGCAAGACATTGTACTGTCAGTGAGTGTTCTTGTCGAATGGCAGAGCTGTTTCATTCTATATTTCCATGCATTTTCCATCTCTCACTCTCTCATATATGCAGATCTGCCCTGTATAATCAAAATCGATTAGGACTCTTTACTGAAAGCACAAATTTGTATGCTGCGTTTGTCAGCTCAATGTAGTCAGAGTGTGTTACGCTGTTGCTACAAACTCTGACAATGGGAGAATGGAAAGAACAAGAACTCCATAATACATTATCGAAAGAGTTCGACATAGAATCTGCTGAAGTTTTCCTTCAACATTGCAATATTTCACCATCTTCATTCCATAGCATACTTACTACTGGGCATCTTTGAAGCTCATTTAGAGGCATACACCTCAATGGCACAGGTGAATGTCGATGTGATATACCCAAACTAGCAATGGAAATTACTGGAATATAGATTCACCAAACGAAGACCATCTCTCTAAACCTACATTGTATTTAAGGATGCTAATTCCAGTGCTGTTATCAGATATAATACCTGGTCAGTTATACCCGTTTTTGTTATCTGACTGACTCATACTTGAATCACCCCTCAGAGGAGAGTACTAAATGACATGGAAAATTCCCTATCAAACATACCAATGTTAGTACCACTTGTACACTATAAGAGGGGCTCTGGTCAGAGAATCTAACAAACACCTGAAAAATGCAGGGGCAGGTAAGAATTCAGAGTCATAAAGTACAGGTGCCTATTCTCTGACACTAATTAACTCTCAAATCAAGGACCTAAACCATCTTAACATACCATACTCCACCACTGGGGTAATAAAGATACAGGGTCAACATACAAGGATGTGTGGGTGTGTTTGTAATTGTACCGGATGACCTTTGCCTACAGTACAATATTCATGGAAACCACAAGTGTGTACAGTAATCAAACATATCACCTGGGTCATACTCAAGAGGAATGTAGGTCATTTTCCCCCCCTGTCATGTTCACCCCCTGTCCCATGTCATTTCCCCCCCTGTCATGTCCCCCCCTGGACATATTCCCCCCCTGTCATATTCCCCCCCTTATATTTACTTGTCCATATAGCTGTTGTGGGTTAAATATTTAGGTAATTTTTCCTTCCAGTAAAATAATGCCAATTTTTATTTATCATAAACTGTTATAGGAAAAGACAAATGTTGTTTTTTTAACGTAATTCCATCAATAAATTATTATCTCGCCTTACGAAGTAAAGGGGAGATATTGTGAGGGGGGGAAAGAGGATGTCGTCGTCGGTGTCGGTGTCCCCTGCCTGGAAATGATAAGGTTTTTGGTTTAGCAAAAAATAAAAAAAATAAAAAAAATATGGCGGGTGGGTATGCCACTTCGGAAAATGACTGGGGGTACTACCCCTGAGGTGCTCCAATGTTAAAATCCCTATGATAGAGTTTTGCGTTTAGCTGAAGTGCACATATACATCTGTACTTAGAAAGTTTGTTGCAGTTGTCAGCCGTCATTGGATGATTATGAAACTTGGTACATATGTTTCTTATGATTAGAGGATGTACATGTGCTATTTTTGGTTTATTGGTTGGTAAAATTTGTGCCTATCTAAGACTACTTAAAGATAAATCTGCGAAGAAAATAATTTATCGATAAAATTACATTAAAAAAACAACATTGGTCTTTTCCTATAACAGTTTATGATAAATAAAAATTGGCATTATTTTACTGGAAGAAAAAATTACCTAAATATTTAACCCACAACAGCTACATGTATATGGACAAGTAAATATAAGGGGGGGGGATATGACAGGGGGGGGAATATGTCCAGGGGGGGAACATGACAGGGGGGGGAAATGACAGGGGGGGAATGGGACAGGGGGGGAACAATACTCCACTCAGAATGCCCCCTGGACAGCTTAATGTAATGGGCATACATGCAGGTCCAAGAAATATACCTCAAAATCAGGGGAGTCATTTTCTTGTTCAAATTTCAAAATAACACATTCTTGCCAAAAGTTCTCCCAAATAAATTATTTTGGAGAAATATTCAAATTGACTTACTCAAATTGTACTAATTCAAAATTAACAATTCTGTGAAGACAGAACTAGTTAACTTCAACTTTAGTCAGCTAGGTGAAGATAAAGAAATTAAAGCAATCACATAAGTTATCACTAACAAAACCAATCAGTTACAGTTTACACAAAAAAACGAGCAATCCTCTCAATACAAACCCCAAATCTGTAGGACTGGCATCACAGCTAGCTTGACCTCGAAATGAGGAACACAAAAAGAACAACACAACAACTGAATTGTCTGTTTATAACCTATCCATCCAACTCCAGATGACCATACAGGTACATGTACATGTAGACAGCTTTGTGTAGATATGATTGTACCCAAAAACCAACAGGTGGCCAGACACACAGAGCTTGACAGGAGGCCTGAACCCTGAGGCTATTACTGCAGCAGTACCTATATATATTACCTGTAATTAACTACTAGACAGGTAAAAGGGCAAGACCACTGAGGGCCAAACCCCTTACCTGTACCAGTACTATAATTAACCCCAGGTTATTCTCTGATAGACTAAATGCCAATATTTTAAGGCAGAAACAGCTGATGATCAGAGGTAAGTGGGTTAACACAGATAATATTCAATATAGAGATCCATGGCTATCCAATTTATACATGTTCACACTTTCTGCTGTGGTAGTATCTATTCAATAAAGCAACCAGCAGAGAATATTTAATAGTGTACCACGCTTGAGTAACTACATGTACCTGGCTAATTTCACTAGATGTAGTTAATTTCATGCATGTAAAGTTAATTTCATGGCTATATAGTAAAACCTTGAATACCTTATAGTGTTCTAATGAATTTTTTTTTTAATGTTTTATAAATTTATTTTTTCTTTTGCTCTCTATTTTGGATGCATCTCTAATTTGAGCACAACATTTAATGCCATGATATGGGTGTGATTTATAGGCCTGACTATTGTATAATATTTCCGAACTGTTTTATACCCTTTGGCTGAAAATTCCAAATAAATGCATGGGAGGAACATTAGGTATTCTCTACACTTGAAATTAATCAAAAGTATGGAAAATCTTTCAATAATTCAATCACAGGAAGTGAAATTTCACGAGATCAAATTTATTAGAACAGAAAACCCCTTTAACGAAGAAAACCAAAATCCTGAAAAATCTAACAAGGGTATCTACAGATGAGTATGTTTAATAGTTTTCGTGTGATCCTGCTAACGACAGAGTTGGGACAGACTCCCAGATACACAGACAGACAGGTGCAAACCAATATGCCCAGCTGACATTACCAAAGGCATACTAAATGCCATTCACCCTTAAACACAAGTGTGGGAATAATTCCGGGAGAAGTCTGAAACACTGTTAAGACTATTTTTGGCATTTTCAGACTGAGAAACTTTCCATTCCAAATGTTGAAGTAAAAGCAGCCACCCACCGATACTGAAAACCGGATTAAATCTGGACCAGGACATATAAGTCTCTTCTAAATCACACATTTCGGGTCAGCTAAAGAGGTGATATTTGCCATCTAGCAAGTTACACTAATGTGTCCACAATGAGGACAAACAATGGAGAGAATTACCTGAGCCAGGTGTGATAAGGAGCCAGGCTAACTTCACCTCAGCTGTATATAACACCTCTACGCTGTTTGAAGTCCTGGATATCATGTTTACATGTTAACTGTTACACTCGCTGTCCACAGGTGACCGATTCAATGCGCCAGACAATCACACTGTGGGGCCAGAATTTAACACCTGAAGTTACTGATTTTACACACACTTGTTTTGGTCAAAATGTGGTAAATACTCTGATAATCCAATCACCCTATTAAAATTCAATCATCTTCAATTTTGTGGACAAAATTCAATCAGTGGTTCTAATAAATTTGATCGCCCTCTGAAATCACTGAAATACCAAAGAAATAATGGATTATTTGCAAGATTTTGAACCGTTTTTCAACTTCCTTTTCTAATAAATTTGATCACCCCAGATTTTATGCTGTGAAATTTCAGTTCCTGTGATCAAATTATTAGAGGGTTTATTGTAGTGGACAAATACGTCCTTCACATGTTCAATACTTCTGGTATTCTGTCAAATATAAAACAACCTTTGTTCCTTTCTCATGTCTAAAGTTTAACTCTAACTGATCATTTACAGTCACTTGTAAACTACATGTACAGCCAGGGCAAAATGATAGAGGGGCCACTTCATCATAAAACACCTTGGACAAATGACCAAAAGTAAATATCTTACCCATTGTCAAGCTCCAGTGGTCATCTGTTTGAGAGCAAACTTAATGCAGTTGATATACAGCTGAGAACATCATTAATTCTGACCTACCATCCTAAGTAAATACTTTTGTACATGAACAATAGATGTGCACCACTCCCCCTTATTCAGGCCCCTTCCTTCCTCCTGCATTGACATCTACACAAGTCCTATATATACATCTTTACCTCAGGGTCCAACTTAAACCTTTATGCATTAAACAAAATATCCTACTGCGTGATGCCTGTCGCCTCTGTTGTTTTGCGGTAAACCCACATGGTGACGCAAACTCCGCGGTTACATTGTCTTATGATTGTGTGTGAAAATTCACACATGACGCAAGGAGACAAAAGCAATCCATTGATAAATCGGTAGCTGATGTGCATCTGAATGCCTGATACGTCTGCATTCCCCAGATGAATTAGGCGGGTTATCCAACAACAACAACCACTATATAGAAGTGAAATAATTGGAGATTACGCTTGGATGGAATATTTTAATTAGGCCAACTCAGACAAATTTGTTAGCGACAAAGGATAAACGGCATAATTTTACATGCTGGTATTCAAGCTGAACAATAATCTAATGGGAATAAATTCGACAATGGATTAAAAATTCCATAGAAAAAGGATCTGCGAATCCTAGGTTACATGTTTAAGTTATATAATGATAAAAGCGATGAATTAATCCAATTAATATTAACTAACTACAAAGCTTACCTCATGTAGAAATGAATAAAGCATTCCGACTGTAAATTTAGCAGAGAGACTCCCAGATGACTTCCATGTAATATGTCTTTGTGTGAAAGCCTGTACTATAGCCTTGACAGTGTGACAGGCTTCAGGGGAAAACTGAGGCAGGCCAGCTTCATTGCTGGGGGAGAGAGAGACAATGTGTTCCAGAGGCTCTGGCCAAATGGACAAACACAATGGCTTGAAACCAGCACTGCAGGCTGGCCCAGCACCAAACACAGGCAAGGCCAGTCAAAGGCCTTAAGATACATGTAGGCCAAAAACTAGCTGTCACAGACTGAAGTGTTCAGCAACTTCTGGTGGGAGACATCAGTTTGGGATAATAAAGGTTCCAGAGAAATTATAATTTGCTGTCATATTATTTACGAGAAAACAACTGGTCATCCCCTAAATCATCCAGTATATTTACCACGAGTAGCTTTATCGTGTTGTAACTCCGATCTGTATGATCTGGGTGGATCTAACTTTCGGTCACATGAGGGAATCACAAGAGAGGAGAACACCTTCACCCTAGATGCCGCTGCGTGTGTAAATTGATATTGGGGATCATGGACCGCCCATCAGCCAGGACAATTACACTAAAGGTCAACAATGCCTGTCTCTCGTTTGAGGGAATAATGTCACTTTCATATAATCACAAAAAATTAAGGTCGACCAACCTTACAATGCCCTGGGGAAGTTTTCGCATCTAGGTCTCCATATTAGTGTCGAAAAGATGATCGATTCTCACGGCCATCCATCTCTTGGGCTGTTGTCGGGTGTCATCACTAGGTAATATCACCATCATAAGTTCACTCAAGCGTGACTGTTCACACAAAGCCTTGGTAAACTGAACAGCTGAACATCTTCAACCCCATAGGGATCTTACATACATATACACAACGGGATATAGCTCAATCGAGCATACTAAAAATCCTATACATTTACCCAAACCATACACCATGTAGTAAGAGAGTGTCCATCCGAAAAAGGTAGGTAATGACATCAACGAGATTTAGCCATCAACACAGACTCCCATGGAAATAAAATTGGAGATTTTATTGGGTTACCTAGCAGTTGTTAAGCCTCACAGCCCTTGTTACCCAGCTGATGTTATGCCCAGTCCAGTGATCCTGTTAAGTTAGCCCTGCACTAGAGCACCCAGACACTGCCTCTAGTCTAGACAGGGTCATTATTATAGAGCCATTATTATATGAGCCAGCCAGGTGAAAGAAGTAAGAAAAAGCTGTTCACACAAGACAGTTCCTATCACACATCTCATATAATTAATTATATCCCTGTGAAACACAAATCTGGTAAGCTAGTGAACTGTCTACACAATATACGCTAACTGTTCCTCCATGCATCCGCAAAAGGATTTGAACTGACGTATTATGGTAATATTTAACTTTAAGGATATATTGGTTAACGATATAACAAGGAAATTTCTCAGAGCCATACATTGAATAAAACATTCAGGTGTATGTCATACTGAGTGGTTCTAATTCTATCAACAAGGAATTCAATTGAAAATCAAATGATATACTGTCTAAATAACTGCAGCGCTCCAGATGCAACATTTAATGTCATACCCAAATTAGAGAAGTGTAATAAAAAAAAAAAATTTAAATACATTGTATATATATTTTTAAATAGTTTTATTTAGCATTAAAAATCAATAATATGGGAATTTCCAATTTTCCAGTAATTTTTCTAAATTGGGGTCGGGACTCACCCTCAACAAATTTTGCAACACTAAATGGTTTGCTCGAATTAGGGTGACAAAGCCCTGAATTAGGAAAGATAATATGCTATGTCATTAATAACAGATCTTATGTGGGATAATATTTCAAGAATATTCTGGAAAAAATTCCCCTGATATACCTTGATTCCATCCAACTCAGATAAAAGTGATAAACCGACATCAATAGAATTTCTGATATTTCTTTTCAAAATAGATATTATTACCACTCTTTACCAAAAATCCTGTTCATGACTTAATTACAATATATTATACTCAATTATCACCTGATACCAATTTTCACATATGGAGGATATTAACCTATAATGATATACTTACATGTACATATAAATTCGCGGATATGTAAACTCGGCCTGTTGTTAGCATTGAATTAATAACTAAAGTCTTATGGTTAAACTCCAGATTGACTACATTTCACAAGGTGAGAAGAAATCATCTCACTATCTCCTCATCAGGTGATAAACTGTGTAGTCTGTACTACACTACCAGAAAACAAGCGAGCCTTTTGTTGTAATCTAAAGTTTAAAACCCGAGTTCACATGTGAACTTTGCATAAGGCAAATAGCGGACAGAGTTATGTGCCCTTTGGTAATCTTTCTGAGAGGGAACATGTGCCAACATTGTCACACAAGTCGATACAGAGATTCCAGAAATACCTGTTCAACTGGGCAACTCAGCATGATTGTGTAACCTGTATATTGTCTGGAACTGTGGTAAGAATGCAAAATTGGCCAAAAACTCTCAGCTCCATTCCAAATTTTGGAATAATTTAAAAAGCAAGACAAAGCTGTTGAATGATAATTTAAGTAGGTTCCCAGATTCAATGCATGAGGTTGTAGAATTAGAAGCTGTCACAAATCCCATTTACAGAAATCGAGAGAATCGTCGGGATGAAACAGAAGCATATATACACATCAAAAATTACGTCTGTGTATTCACATTAGTCAGCACAAAGGAAAAATCTGATAAATGCCTCGTAAATGTCAGCGACCCTTTTTAGGCTTCAGAAATAATTAAATAAACCGTGTTTGCCTAATTAACTAGTTTGTAAGGCAGACAGACAGACAGGAGTTGACCTCTTTGACATGTGCTCTGAGAGCATGCTGAAAATCCTGATAAACTAGTCCTAGTCCCAAGTGTGATAATATCAATGTATAGTAACACTTATACTGTTATGTCACATGTTGTATAAACACCTGGATCAAAGTCCACTTTCCTGCAATGCTAACCTGGATATATGATACATATACTTCAAGACCTGCACACCTGTACAAAATTGATCACCTGGCAGAATTGTAATTAATATAATAATTAATAATTACTATACATATATGAATACACAAGACATCTGTAGGCCAATTCTCAACATACAAATCTAACAGAAGACTGATATAGGCCTACATTACGGCAAGCTTGAATTTGTCACACACACACATTATAGCAGTTATTCTCTGCACAATGAACCAAATACAAATGCATTATGGGATAGCTTGGAGCAATATAAGACTGCTGATCGGTGGACTTGAATTCAAAAAGCATTTGACAAATATAATTGGTTGATGGGAGAAACTGAAATATCGTAATCTAAAGTTGCTAAATATGTCCAACAGGCTTATGTTGTTAACTCCATGGTTGATGTCCTCGAACCTACTACCCCCCCCCCAACCCCCTCTTCATTACAGGTATAATTCCTGACATGACTTACCTGAGTTAAGTGGTGATGTGTTGTTATTTTGCTGGTTTAATTGAGCTTTTAATCTTTCACTATTCGTAGCCTTTAATCTACTACTGCTGACCCCAATAGTCCCATTTATGAGGGTCGAATCCTTGTTCGTAGGAACGGAAGATGCGGAAGCTTTGTTAGACTTGCTGAATGGAGACGGCAACCTGTAAATAACGTCGCAATAACTGATTAATAAATACCTCTGGTAGCCCAAGGTCAGCTTTCATGAAGACTTCATTTCAACAGAATGTGATAATGGATGAACCATTATGATTTGACACTGGGTGTTTTTTTCTCACAAGAAAGCCTATATTTGTGTGTGAAAATCATACCTACACATGTGAATAGATTGATGATAAATTATTTTTTTACAGATATGTCCTAATTAATCATAAGTTGCTAAGACACATGCAGTAATAATCCATCTAGAACTGGAATTATGAGAAAAAATTCTCATTTCTCACAATGGACATGACAATGCCAGTTTTTTTTTTTGTGGATTACATTGTAGTTCAGTTCTACCAGACAGTTATAACTCACACATGGATTGTGCAGTTATAAACTGGTCTATATCTACTTGTGTATAAACTGCACGTTTGATTCAATCGAGTCAACAATACCTCGATAAAATAATGACTTCTCAAAATATTCTGAGTACATGCAAGACTTCAAGGCAAAGTCGAAAAAGAGTATATCCTACATTTAATATAGGATGGCATTGATTTTGAAAATCTGAGAATAAATCCACTTTGTGAAATTAGTAAGAATTCCTACCTTGATATCATCTCACCCCCATTGGGCTGGTGAGGTGGGATGGTGGTTGAACCACCATCAACAGCACTAGAGTTACTTCCCCCTCCTCCAACTTTATTCTCTCCCCCACCAGGTGGCGGTTCAGCACTGATGAAATGGGCAGCCTTGTCTTTTTCTTTCTCCTTATCTTTGTCCTTATGGGCCTGTTGTTGGGATTTCTGCTGCTGTTTGAAGCGTGATAAGCTGAAGAATAGCCCGAGTATCGCCTTCAAATTTCCATCTTTTATATCTACAAAATATTATATTATACAGGTATATGTACATTGTGATTTGAGTTAGCGAGTATGATTTCAACAACCTTTTCATTTTGATTCGAATATCAGCCATCCATCAAACATGCAGGTCTGTACTCCATATCTTTCCTGCTACAAAACCTGGGTCGGTAGGTCGATTTTTATTTTTATTTTTTTATTTATTTTTTATTTTTTTTCGTGATCACATACCTGGTGACAATGTTGCTTCATGAGAGTATAGAGACAGATGCGAGAAACAGTGAAAATTTGACCATTCCTGCTTTACACATATGTAGTTTCCTGATTTACATATCTAATCTCAATATAAGACAGTTTCAGAGAGACCCTACATTTCTCAGATGAAAAAAAATAAATAATAATGATACAATAAGAAGTTTTGGGTCGAGGCATTTTTGGTGGGTAGGTAGGGTTACCCCAAACAAACACCTTTTTAATTTTGGCCTAAAACTTATAAAAACATTTGGATACGGATGACTCGTCAAAAGTCACCTATAAGTTTTGAGGGAAAGAGTTAGGACTTGTACCCCACCGGAGGGTCCAAATGTATGAGAGAAGAAAACACATTATTGAACATTTCTTTAGTAGTCATCGATTTTTGCATAAAAAAAAGGTTAGTTACGTTCACCGAAATCTGTATTCATGAATTTCACAAATTTCATGAATATTACAAATGTTGACCTGAGTAGTCTCTAAGCTAGAAGTACTTTTCCTCAGAGATGGGTAAGAATTGATGTACATATTAAAACTGGACCAGATTGGAAACTTGCCAATAATTTACTTCGCCATAATTTCTTTTCTCACTTCTCGCAGTCGACATAAATTTTTTCCACGTAAAATACATAATTCATAGCAATTAGAAGCAATCTGATGATGTTTTCAGCAAAGAAATCAGAATGTTGTCCAAGGAGCACTTGCCAGTAAAGAGATTAAGATGCGGCAGAATAAATACATGTCTGAAAACTGACAGTTGAAGGATGTTCTCTATGGTTTTGATTTGACCATTAGTCTGGCTGTTGCAGGTCATAAACATTTCATGTAGCACCAATGAAACAAGAGTTCAACTGAACTGGAAATACACATGTACCCTTTAAAACCACGTAGGAGAAGTCCATGGTCCATGCGAATTCAAATGTGTTCAGAATATGGAAAGGTGACATTTCCATCCTATCGGATTATATACCTCCTCCTGTCAGTACCCTCTGAATGCATTCATGTTACGTGGCATCTTTTGCGCACATAATTCTTGTACAGCATACACTGGATACATTTTCCATCTCTCTTATACACAGATAAATGTTTCCTGTGTCAATCAAAATTGACAAAGACTAAATGCGCATGCACGTCTCGTCAGAGAGTGTTACACCGCCAGTTCAGGAGGTCACAAACTGAAAACTGGGGAAGTTGAGCAGTCAGCGAAAACTGCCTCTCTAAAATGGAGACCAAAAATGGGGTGAGTGAGTGAATAGAATTTAACGTCGCTTTCAACAATATTTCAGCTATATCGTGACGAACCAACTAAGCACCACCCAGCCAAGTTGTGTTCCTGCTACTTCAAAGAAGAAATGTTCGAAGCAGCATGGAATCAGACACCCTCCATCCACCCTATAAAACACTGAGGACAGCACACAAGACACAGACAGGACGCTTACATGGTGCAATAAAGACAAGTGATATTACAGTGCTAGACATCACATTATCAAGTTCCTGTTGTTTCTCAGCAAAATGCATTGAAGCAACAGGAACCTGTGCCCACCCAACCATCCGTGGTCCAGGTTGAGTCAAATAATTCTGTGTGCATTGTTAATTATAATTATAGATTCACATTTATGTAAGCCCCTTTACCAGTACTGTTCCATGCAATTTTGCCATATAAAGAAATAGTTATATTTTTCTACATTATTAGTGTATGCAATGAATACAGGCCACACCAGGGCATCTATTTCTCAGTTTATGTGGAGAAAGGGATTCGGATCCTATTGCAATCCTCTATCACTTGACCAGAGAGATTTTATATAGGGATGTCACAAAAAGATGAAAGGAAGGGCCTCTATATTTTATACAGCTAGCCTGTGTATATCACGGGTAATAGTACAGCTCGCTGCCGATTTTCACACACACTTGAGAATACAGGAAAATGTTCCTTCCTTTACCGTTTCCTCTCAACATGGAAAACAATACCCAGCTACAGTTTCATTTCCGACCAAGGAGGAAATATCTCCCATAAAACTGGTGAGAACATGCCGAGTCTAGTTGCTTGTTTTCTATTGCGGATGGGTCTTCTCGGGTTTACAGCAACATACACGTAATAAATGTATAGTTAATGAGTGCCTTTTGAAGTGTTTCAGATTGAAAATCGTTGCTTTATAGCTATATTCTCTACCAACTGAACATGAAAATATATATGAAATATGGATCATTAAAAAGTGAACATAAACCCTCAAGGGAAGTTTCCATCAGTTGAAAGACCATTGGAAACAGTGTTAGAAAATATTTTTTATCATTTTTTTTACAATTTTATTGCACAGAGTAAATTGCAACTAAAGCATGGGATTCTATGGTGGTCTGTTGCGATCATATCTAGGTCTGGTGACGTGATATTTTAAACTTTGTATGCACTTTCCAATGCTTGACTCAAGTTTTAATAAGGTGTATATACTTTGAGCATGTTTCACCAAAATTGAGGAAATTAAATGCAAGATTTAAATTGAATTGGCACCTAGGAGTTACCATAACATGAGATTGATCTAATCAAAACCCCTCGGCTTTCCCCAAGTGATTGAGACCCATGTGTAGTGTGAATTGGGGAAGAGATAGTTCTATGTGGGATGATCAAGATATACTGGTACTTAGTTACATTTAGGCATATAGGATAGAAATATAAAAATTATATATCTGTAAAGGGGCATAACTCTGTAAAATATGGGTCGAGGGGAGCCACTTTCGATGGGCGTCTGACTTAGCACTCTGTAAAATAAGAACCGAGACAAATAAGCTGTACCGAACACAGATCTACAGATATAGCTTGTACATTCAGCTACAGATAACAAAATCGAAGATTATTACATCCGAAAGGGGCATAACTCCATAAGCCGAGGTGAGTAATCCTTTGTTGGCTTGTAGAATACAACAATATAAATAAGTTTCCAAAATATAGTAGCTATACCAAACACAGTTTCGCAGATATAGTTGGTTACATTCAGGCATATAGGACAGAAAATAATATATCAGTAAAGGGACATAACTCTGTAAAGTATGGGCTGAGGGGAGCCACTTTTGATAGGCATCTGACTTGGCACTACTGTAAAATAAGAACTGAGACGAATAAGCTGTACCGAACACGGATCTGCAGATATAACTTGTACATTGAACTACAGATAACAAAATTGGAGATTATTACATCCAAAAGGGGCATAACTCCATAAGCCGAGGCGAGTAATCATTTGTTGGCTTGTAGAATACAGCAATATAAATAAGTTTCCAAAATATAGTAGCTATACCAAACACAGTTCTGCAGATATAGTTGGTTACATTCAGGCATATAGGACAGAAATAAAAATTAATATATCTGTAAAGGGGCATAACTCTGTACAATATGGGCCGAGGGGAGCCACTTTCGATAGGCGTCTGACTTAGCACTCTGTGAAATAAGAACCGAGACGAATAAGCTGTACCTAACACAGATCTGCAGAAATAACTTGTACATTCAGCTACAAATAACAAAATCTGAGATTATTATATCAGAAAGGGGCATAACTCCATAAGCCGAGGCGAGTAATCCTTTGTTGGCTTGTAGAATACAACAATATAAATAAGTTTCGAAAATATAGTAGCTATACCGTACACAGTTCTGCAGATATAGCTGGTTACATTCAGGCATATAGGACAGAAATAGAAATTAATATATGTGTAAAGGGGCAGAACTCTGTAAAATATGGGCCAAGGGAAGCCAATTTCGATAGGCGTCCGACTTAGCACCCTGTGAAATAAGAACCGAGACGAATAAGCTGTACCTAACACGGATCTGCAGAAATAACTTGTACATTCGGCTACAAATAACAAAATCGGAGATTATTACATCAGAAAGGGGCATAACTCCATAAGCCGAGGCGAGTAATCCTTTGTTGGCTTTTAGAATACAACAATATAAATAAGTGTCCAAAATATAGTAGCTATACCGAAAACAGTTCTGCAGATATAGCTGGTTACATTCAGGCATATAGGACAGAAATAGAAATTAATATATCTGTAAAGGGGCAGAACTCTGTAAAACATGGGCCGAGGGGAGCCACTTTCGATAGGCGTCTGGTTTAGCACTAGATAAATAAGTGTTGAAAATTTGGTGGTTGTGTCTCAAGCGGTTTTGCCTAAAATGCGGTAACGGACGGACGTACGGACGGACGTACATGGCGACGACAATACCCCGAGGCCAAAATGGCCGAGGGGTAAAAAAAGTCAAGTACTTTTCACCTGGTTAGAAGAAAAGTGGGGGGAGGGGGTTCACTCTGGGAAGGGACTGGGAGTGTGTGTCCCTGGGAAATTTTTAAAAATTTTAAATGCAGTTCAAGGCATTTCAGAGGCCTAATTGGGGTCTACAGCAAAATAAGTGGGGGGAGGGGTGGTCAAAGTCATCCTTGCCCCCCCCCCCCACCTCTGATCATTGGGGGGAGACAAACCTTGATACATGTACTTACATGTAATACTTAGATCGATAGTTTTTAAGGATATACATCGTTTAGACTCTTGTTGCTGCATATTCAGTGATTAAAATTTCATAATCTATTGAATTTCCAATACAAAGGCCTTGGTAACCTGTTGCTATGGTAACCATATTTGTAAAAATAACGATAATATATCAAAATAAATGTTTACAGCATGCATAATGCTACAAATTAGCAATATTGTAAGTTTCAAAGAGATCAGACTCCTGTATTTAGATCTGGAAATATTCCAGCATAAAGTTAGCATCTTAACTACGTTTCACTTGATGACATCAGAAAACTCTTTTGCATAAAATCTGTAAATCACAGATTTGAAGTTTAAACTATAATATTTCTGCAACTGTTCGAAGTAGTTATATAGTGTAAACAGCATTTTACTCCTACTTCTGAGCACTTTCTTCTCGTAAACATGAACCTAGGCCACTGGGGTTCCTCTTTAACTGCCGATTTCGCTGATTTCCATTCACTCACCTTTAGCACTAAGACCCTCAACATTCACACCTAGCTGGGCCAGGAAGGACAAGCAGTTGTTTATATTCTCAACCTGAAAATATATAAAGAAATACAAGTTAAAGGCATTCCAACATAACAATTTATCAAAATGTTTTCCATTGTGAACATTAGATGTGACAGTCACATGTTTGCCAAGAAAATATACAACAATGTTTACAGCATGTTTAATTATACATATACATGTAGGACCATCTACGGTAAGTTCCCTAAGTATTCGTGACTCTTAAGTAAATTCGAAAACGGGCATTTTTCGCCAAGTCACGTGACACTGTTCCCTACCCTTATAAAAAAGTACCATGGTTTTACCATGGTTTTCATGGTAATACCATGGTTTTACCATGGTTTTCATGGTAATACCATGGTATTATCTGTACCATGGTGCAATGTACCATGGTTTTCATGGTAATACCATGGTACAGTTTGCACCATGGTTCAATGTACCATGGTTTTCATGGTAATACCATGGTACAGTTTGCACTATGGTTCAATGTACCATGGTTTTCATGGTAATACCATGATACAGTTTGCACCATGGTTCAATGTACCATGGTTTTCATGGTAATACCATGGTACAGTTTGCACTATGGTTCAATGTACCATGATTTTCATGGTAATACCATGGTAATACCATGGTACAGATTGCACTATGGTTCAATGTACCATGGTTTTCATGGTAATACCATGGTTCAGTGTACCATGGTTTACTCTGTTCAACTATGGTAGCATCCTGGTAATACCATGGTACAGATGTACCATGGTTCAATGTACCATGGTTAAACTTAACCTTGATCCACTATGGTAATACCATATTAATTACCTTGGTGCACAATGCATTGGCTTAACATACCATGGTTAACCATTCTGAACAATATTAATACCACGGTACATAACAAAAACCATGGTACTGTGCATATTTAACCAAAATATTATTTCCTTGATTTTTTTGGCGTACTGTTAGTGAAAAAAACAAACAAAACATGGGAAGGCTTTCAATTTACGAGAAATAAATGCATGAATGCAAAGTTATGCCTGTGAATAAAGTTGAATATCTGACAGAAAGGCTTAGAATTAAACGGTATATTTAAACAAATGATGTTTACAAAATATACTGATTGCGTTTACCTCTGGCGAATAACATCACGTGGTACAAGGCGGAAAAGAAATGTATCGATATTGGGTACTCTGAATGCTTGTCCTGGAACAAAAGACATTCTTATTTTCTTGGCTTGAATCAGTGGGACTTACAACATGTTTAATTGTCATCTCTGCATTAAGGATTATAAACAATTAAGGGAAGAGTTTCCCCGTAGTTCCCGGAAATAGGAATTAACATCTTCAACTCCGCAAAATTTGACCCTGCAGAGCTACGGCACAGGCCTTGCTTTGATGAAAAGCCACCCCACGAATAGGGAAATGTGACGCAAACTGAAACGTTTTCTAAACTTTAATACAGGAGAAATTTTATCAAAACTATTTGTCAGTTCATTAGTTGCCGAATAAATCCTACGTCGGATTTCGACTTCTCAGACAACAACAACAACACGTACAGTCAGGCTGACAAAAAAAAGTGACATCGTGGCCGGGAATTTTTTTATGTCTTATTTTTCCGAACAGGCTGTTTATCCACTGAATATGTCCTCTAATATTCCGACATTCAACTCTAACAAAGATTCGAATGAAATTCCCTCTTTTAATAGTCCGGCTATTGTTGCTATACTTCGTTGATTTCCGTTGTTTTTCCGAATGTCGTTTTTGTGAGATCGAAAACGAGGCTACGACAAACATGGCGGTGAAAAAGTAAATTTCTGTTTGGTCTGTTTTGTCGCGAGTTCTTCGACCTGTAATGGGACAAGTTACCCGACCATGCAGTCCTCTTGTAAAACGACAGAATGGATTACTGTTCGTGATAAAGTTGAGTGAGATTCTAGCATTAATTTAGGGTTCCTAAATCAACAGTAAAAGGAAGTGCCCCACGCCGTCACTGAGACCAGTCCTTCACACAGATGTGGAAGTTAGATCAACATCAAGGCATCACTGTGACTGGAGGAGCACGGCAGCGAGCGATTATCCTGGCTACCCAAGCCATTGTTACATTCGTCCCATTTGCACTCTCACAATAGCCTATCGTCCTATCAATAGAGACTGATTACTACAAACAGGATGCAGCGAGGCGTAAATTGGACCCTCCATGACGTTTGGCATTGTAAAATTGTTGATGGGCTCAATTACGATTCCAGCTGTTCCAGCCAAAGTTTTGAGATTCGGTGGTAAGTACTCTAATTAGGCATAGGAGGTGATTTTTAATAAAGACATTTACATGTCAACAAATTAAAGCAGAATTAAGTTCTCCATAAATCAAGTACGATATGATATAAAACAGCATGTAGCTTGTCTTCATTGAATTTACGGAAGGGTCAAAAGTGTCCGAAATTGTGACTAGATTCTGTGAGGTTGCCATCAAATCTACACTGGTAACCTATGGCAACCTATTCCATAATTATTAACCTACTGTCATATTATTAGTGAAGATTTAGCGAAGCTAAGTAATCAAATTTCTTGAGTTGCGTTTTTCCTGAATTTGTGTTGCCATCTAATTTATATTGTTGTTTTTTTGTTTTTTTTAGTTTTCCATACCACAACGCCTTGTTAACAGCATCACAAAGAGCGATGCTAGAAAGATGACCAATGATTTGCTACATGGCTTATACCCAGATGAGTACCTTGCCGCTCATTCAGTGACTGGCGGAAGGAGAGCTGGTGGCTTACCAACTAAGCCACCTATGGACCGTGGCGAAATAGACCAAATTACGAGTAAGTATATCAAGGATTTCAACCTGTCACTGGTTCGCTGTTATGTGTATGTTTTTTTTTTTCATTTCTGCAGCTGTACTACTTACACCCTCAATTTGTAATGCCCATCGACAACAAGTACCGATCATGCAGTTGTAATCAGAATTTTAGTTTTGATAGCATTCCTAAAGATGAGTTCTCACGGTATGACTTCTAGTCACAAATTGTTGAAGTTGACTGTGTTGCAACATGAACATGTCATACAATTCGAGTTGCACGCAACATGTTCTATGCAGTAGAGCATGACCTATTTCATGCGATTAGAATTCAGCAAAGAAGGGGATTTCTCTTTGGAATGGTTACATTGTGAGAATGGTAATGTACCTTAAATATAAACAGCAAATGATGATATTTTTTCCATGAGCCTTATTTCCAAACTCAGAAATATTAAGAACTGTGCATCCTGCGTTCATCAAATTATTTATGTTTCATGTTTTTAATTTTGCAGAAACCGTGCAGAAGTTTTTTAAAGAAAAAACTGTGGCTGAGGTGCATTATTACATGCGAGAGTAACTCAACAACGTGGCCAAGACACTGAAGAGGAGACAAGACAAGAGACCACAAACATTATTATAGTAACACAGTTTACTTAAAATCTATTGTATTGCGCGCATGCAGTTTTAAATATTAACCCTTCAGTTTAAATAAAGTCTATCGTATATTAAGTCATTCCTCTTGTGTTTTATTCACCGTTTCACTACCATTGTTGCTCATCATGAATGAAAACACATTGCTGATGATATAATTTTACACCTATGGAATGGAGCTTGTTTTGTCTAATTCCAGCTTAAAAGGATTGGTATTTTACTTGGATTGAAATCCAGCCAATCAACAAGGCGCCATCACACTTTATTGACCAATCAGATAACTGTAGGGCGCTCCTTTATAAAACATACCATGGTTATTACCATGGTAAAAACAATGGTGTTTTGGCCATTTTACCATGGTGTGGTGCATTACCATGGTATTTACCACAGTAGTTACCATGGTAAATACCGTGGTAATGTACCATGGTAAATACCATGGTAAATACCATGGTATGTACCATGGTAAATACCATGGTATGTACCATGGTAAATACCATGGTATGTACCATGGTAAATACCATGGTAAATACCATGCCCAAAACACTATTGTTTTTACCATGGTTTTTACCATGGTAATAACCATGGTATTTTTTTATAAGGGTAACTAATCGATAACGGCCCATTCGCGAAAAACCGCGGTCCTAACTATTCGAAAATCCCTCATTTATCGTGGTCGCGAGATTGATAATATTATGTAGTTGTGCGATGGAAAAACTTCCAGATCAACGAGTTTCCTTAGAATTAGTATTTGATACACCTTGCAAACTTTTTGAGCATTTTGGACATAACCAATTGTAACAACTAAGTTGATTTTCATTATGTCTCAAATGTATCCAATGTTTAAACCGCGATTTCTCATGGTCATTAAATTGGGAATATTGCCAGTTTACGGGGACGTGCGATATTAAACATTGCCGATTGAGGAGAGCATACATTCGATATTACACTGAAAATATCAAAATGAAGAACTGGAAGTTACGTTTCATTCGGTCTTAAAAAAATATAATGCTGAAGCTTGACCGGACATTTGAACCACGGATTTTCTTAGTCGCGGGGTAGAGATTTACGATCAACCCCAACTCCAAGTTGCATTAATGTTGGCGACTGTATGCCATGTGCGCCTCACCCTGAAACCAGAAACGCGCCCGTTTGGGTCCGACTTCGGATTTTTTTCCCTTAGACACGAATGTTGAGATTCTCAGCTATGATACTGAAAACATATTTTGTACTGTTCAGACAAAAATAATTTAGAAACGTCATTTCCAACGAACGCGGCGATTCAGAATATTTTACGGCCGTGGAATTCGCGGTGATGCATATACCGAAAGAAGTTTGCGCTCTTGTATTCAACTTTTCAGGAGCAAGCAATAGTACAGATTTATTCTCTTCAATCACCCCTCGATAAAATAGAAACGAGGATATTATTCAGAGAATTATCATGAAAGGAAAGCTGTGACGTGCAGGATTAACCGTGACATATGGCTGCATCGGAATCTTCATATAGCCGTAAAAAGCGTGGAACGGCGTCATTGTGCACGGTGTCATTGTTTCATGGTTCGCATGGGTCTATAAAAGTTTGTAAAAGCTAGTGCATAATTTTTATATTAAAAATTAAAGGCCTTGAAAGTCCTTGAAAATTATAATTTTTGAGTGAGTTTTTTTACATTATTAGTGAAGATATTACGGTACTTCTGACTTGATTATTGACACAAAAGTTGAATGTCGGAAGAGACGTTTACGTAAGATAGCCGAGATCAGAGACAGTAATTTGATAGCAACTGAAGCGGAGGTCGGAATAGTGGGTTGAGATTAAAAGTTAAAAAAAAAATCGACCATAGAGGTCCATGTCCCCCGCTAGCAGCACCAGTTATGGTGGATTACATCCACCATAACTGCATGGCGCTGCTGCTGCGGGGGCCATGGACCTCTATGGTCGATTTTTTGGGGTCGATGATATCTCATATCATTGATAAGAGTATGATTTGAAAATGGAGATATCGCTGATGAGCTTAACATAATCTAATACAGCAGATGGCACCCATATTGGATTATGCACATCCATAAAACATAATACATGACTGTTCTCTCACTAAGGTCAAGGGACTCCCCAAGTTTGAAGTAGATCAGTTGAATCGTACTCCAGCTATTGTCCGGACAAGATCAAACTGCTTAAAATCCAATGAAATCAGGAATGGCCGATGGTGGCCATATTGGATTAAGCACGTCCTTGAAAAACAATCCTAATCCTCCTCTCAACAATGTCAAGGCACTCCCCAGGTATGAAGTAGATCGGTTGAATCGTTCTCGAGTTATTGTCCAGACAAGATTCAACTGCTTACAATCCAATATGGCTGACGGCGGCCATATTAGATTACGCACATTGCTGGAAAACAATCCCAACCGTCCTCTCACCAATGTCAAGGCACACCCCAAATTTGAAGTTGATCGATTAAATCGTTCACGAGTTATTGTCCGGACAAGAAAATCTAAGATCCAACTGCTTATCCAATATGGCTGACGGTGGCCATATTGGATTATGCACATCGCTGAAAAAAAATCCAAACCGTCCTCTCACCAATGTCAAGGCACTCCCCAAGTTTGAAGTAGATCAGTTGAATCGTACTCCAGTTATTGTCCGGACAAGATCAAACTGCTTAAAATCCAATGAAATCCAGTATGGCTGATGGTGGCCATATTGGATCAAGCACGTCCTTGAAAAACAATCCTAATCCTCCTCTCAACAATGTCAAGGCACTCCCCACATATGAAGTAGATCGGTTGAATCGTTCTCGAGTTGTTGTCCGGACAAGATCCAACTGCTTATAATCCAATATGGCTGACGGCGGCCATATTAGATTACGCACATTGCTGAAAAACGATCACAACCGTCCTCTCACCAATGTCAAGGCACACACAAAGTTTGAAGTTGATCGGTTAAATCGCTCATGAGTTATTGTCCGGACAAGAAAATCTAAGTTCCAATTGCTTATAATCCAATATGGCTGATGGCGGCCATATTAGATTACGCACATTGCTGAAAAACAATCCCAACCGTCCTCTCACCAATGTCAAGGCATACCCCAAGTTTGAAGTTGATCGGTTAAATCGTTCACGAGTTATTGTCCGGACAAGAAAATCTAAGATCGAACTGCTTATAATCCAAAATGGCTGACGGCGGCCATATTTGATTACGCACATTGCTGAAAAACAATCCCAACCGTCCTCTCACCAATGTCAAGGCACACCCCAAGTTTGAAGTTGATCGGTTAAATCGTTCACGAGTTATTGTCCGGACAAGAAAATCTAAGATCGTACTGCTTATAATCCAAAATGGCTGACGGCGGCCATATTGGATTACGCACATTGCTGAAAAACAATCCCAACCGTCCTCTCGCCAATGTCAAGGCACACCCAAAGTTTGAAGTTGATCGGTTAAATCGTTCACGAGTTATTGTCCGGACAAGAAAATCTAAGATCGTACTGCTTATAATCCAACATGGCTGACGGCGGCCATATTGGATTACGCACATTGCTGAAAAACAATCCCAACCGTCCTCTCGCCAATGTCAAGGCACACCCCAAGTTTGAAGTTGATCGGTTAAATCGTTCACGAGTTATTGTCCGGACAAGAAAATCTTACGGAATTACGAAATTACGGACACCGGTGTTTCTAATATCCCCCCCTACTAAGTAGCGGGGGACAATAAAAAGATGGAATAAACTAATAGGTTTTCTGTCTACTTATTCTCTAAATTATACTGTCTGAAATGTGAATTAATTTTGCTGAACCCATGAGGTAATATTAGATAAATACACGGTTGTACATTTGGCTGTTTCGTCATCATCATCTATCGAGCTGTCTTTCGTCAGAAATATTCCAGAATACATTTACATCTGAAACAGATTGAACCAATTTTTTTGAGAGTCGTGATCTCACTGTTACGAAGGCATAATATATTGAGGTTGTGTTGGCTGAATATATTATGAAGCGGGAACCTTGTAGAAGTGAAAGTTTGGCCCACGTGCCATGCTATCCAAGTATTGATCACGTGATGTTATTGCAACTCCGTATGGCGGGAAAATGTACAACCAACACGTGGCATGTTGAAACTTACATTCTTCCATGTCTACAGACCCCACCTAATTCTATGAAAGTATTTTCATACATTTGTTAATAAAGGATAGAAGAGATACAGTGAATTGTTAGAATGGGCAAGCAATTCATGTCTTTCGTTTAGCCGCTATTCATGGCGGGATGAGCTCGTTCCAGCTGGGAAGATTGTATATCGTCTCAGACGAGTTGGCCCTGATATGGGTCTCAGTCGAGTTGGCCCTGATATGGGTCTTCAGATAGTGTCGGGCGCTTGCTTAGGTTGCTGTTCGTTTCATTGACATAAACAGTTTGAAAAGCCCTTCCACAATATTTCCCTATGAAGAGCAATCAAGAAATTATTAGGTTTGATTCTCAATCTGAAAATGACGTAATCTGTTTCTTCATTAGATCGTTATATATTTTCACGTAAACATCATTGGCGTCACCGGAATAGTTGTGCCTATAGTCTTCTCGGCTGTGAAAAAAATTCTGCAAGAGTTCAAGCATGTCCTGAAGAGAAAATAAAGAAAATATCAGAATGTCTAAGTGACAGAATATGCCTTGGTCCCGTATGTACTAATACAAGGATATACGCGAATTTGTGATTTTAAATTGGCCTGGCGTCCGATGAAACTAATCTCTTCATTGTCAGCCAATCATTGCAGTCAATTATTCGAACCTAATTTAATGGTTAAAGAGCAGAAAGAATGCTTTAATTATCCTTTGATCAATTGCGAATTATTGCCTCACAAATCTAAACGCACAACAAATATTTCCCGGGTTTTGCTTCGGGGTTTCCCCTCGACCACAGTGTTCGTAGAACTTCGCCGAAGTATATTAGGCTTCATTCTACACACAAAGTATAGTGCATGTCTCGTGGTTGTTGATCTTATATCATTTAATAGTGCTGTCTGGGGTAAATATCACAAAATTAAAGAAGACCACAGTCGACGTATTATGACCTTTCATTGTCGAACGGTATGGGCATTTAATATGGCGACTCTAATTTACTAAAACGTCCGTTTTTCTGAACTGATCTGCACAAACTATTTTTCACGACTGCGATATTCACTTCCGGTCACGAATACTTAGGGAACTTACCGTACATATACTTAATTCAATCACAGGAAGTGAAATATCCCACCATAAAATCTGAGGGTGATCAAATTTATTAGAACAGGTAGTTGAGAAAATGGTTCAAATCATGCATATAACCCATTATTTATTTTTTATTTCAATGATTCTAGAGGGTATTCAAATTTATTAACCACACCCCCCCCCCCCCCATTGAATGTTGTCCCGAAAATTGGGGGTGATTGAATTTTGATAGGGGGATTGAATTATTAGAAGAATTACCATGTACCCTGTACAATACTCCTGCTGGTAGTATCCTCAAATGAGTTTGTTCATAACTTTCTGTTTACACATGAAACATTTCCCCACACAGAAGAGAATTAAGCAACACAGTTATTTCCCCTATCATAGTTTTCCATTAGTATCACAGTTATGTCCCCCTGATTGTGTTAAACTGTCAGAAGAAAAGATTTAGGGGAATTTCAACATCGTACATGTCGGAATTTTATACATGTATCATTGTACGGTAAAGCAAAAACAGGATTTACGACTAGAGCTTTCCACTCAAAGCGTATAAGTGGCTTATGAAAAAAAAATGCTCATTTTGTAGATGTCGATGGAAGGGAAAAAATATCTCCAAATTACATTGCCTTAAATAAAGCTTCACGTCAATCACACAGAAAGATTTCCAAATGAGCATTTCGCTGTTTATGCAGAAGAAAAGAATTGAAAAAAAAATATGAAAGGAATTTGATGGATTGTTCTGGGTTTAATCTTGAGCAGCTATAACAGCGCCGAGATCAAGTGCTGGTATCGACAAATTCTCGGATGTGCTGAACAAAACCGTTCCATTTAAACACCCACTCTCAGGCCAGGTTGGTCTGCCCTTATTTTCTAGCATCTGTGGTATTTTTTCACTTCAGCAATGCTGAAATTCAACGCCAGTAGTAATCAGGATTTTCAATATCACGCTAGAAACATCATCATCTCTGTAGAGAGAGTAATTTGTAACAAAGAGTAATCGCTATGACTCATGGAGTGATCGGCTCATGTTCGACGGAACAGCTAGGCTTGTGTTCAATGGCCTCGCTCTCTTCATTTCTCCCCGGCCTCAAGGTAGTATTGGCAGTGACAGACTGGCCAGGCCCAGCTTCCAATACAATACAGACCCTTCTCCTTGTCAGCAAAATCAACCTGGCCGCCAAGATCTGAATAAATTGTCCAGGCTATGATCCCTGGGTTTTCTGGTCTTTCTTCATGAGTGGAGAAATTACAAGGTCGTTGGTGGAGCAGCTAGGGTGAGATTGGATGTTATTTGGTTGTCCAAATCAGACCATTTTAAACAGGCCAACCAGCAAGATTGGAGCTAGTTCGACTCCCTCATTCAAACGCCAGCCATCAGACAATGTGCCATGGCAGGTGACAAATGTGAGATTTTCCTGTAAGCCAAGAGTTCGAAACTATCTATTATTACTGATAGACTATTACTGGTGATAATCAGTGAGGCATCCGAGGACATATATACACCCAGTCCTTGCATAGAGATAAAATCTCATCGCCTAGCTTCGCCAAATCTGGACAGGCCCCGTAATCGCAATGGTGAGATGGCGAGTAAAGATGAGATGAATTAAAATCACTGCATGTCCAAATGAGGCGATTAGAAAATGTCTTCAAAATTAAATACAAGGGGCCAACGAGAATTTAAGATCTGCCAGTATTATAAAGCTCATTACAGGGACTACAGCTGTAATCACTTAATTCTCTGGACGCTTGCCTGTCAGTCAGCCATTCTCCCATTAGCCTTCCCAGATTTCACTAGAATGTGATCAGACTGTAATGTATAGAGCCATCAATATCATGACAACAGACCTACCAGTCCATCTAACTGCCTATTACAGGTATCCCATTTCACTACCTGTGGTTGATATCCCATTAGTTAACCGGAAAACAAGTGACTCCTGCTTGACAGATATGTCCAACATATTAATTGACAAATTGGCAGATTAACATTCAGCTTGGAAAGTCAAACACTGTACCAACATAGTTGGACTGTCCACCAGTTGCTACAGGAAATAATCTCGAACAAGTGTCCATTACGCCTCCAATATCGTATCATGAGATATAGTTTGCTTGGAAAGAATATTGAATGCAAATAATGATTTTGAAAAAATGGTGTAAAACTGCAAGGAGGAAGGCAAACCACCCTCAATTCCAAAAGAATTCCCTCTCAAAGACTGTATTCTCAAGGGGACACAATGAAGTTACATGTATCAGAGGCCAGTTACTTTACCTGTGTTACTGTTTTCTTGAGAATACAAGACAAGAGAGACATCATACAAGAACAATTTAATGGGCAAATATTAAGTCAAAGCTAAAAGCTAACCTAAATTCACCGTACACTGTAGGATTTCTTTATCTGAGAAGACATACAATTTTCTTTATCGATGATTATCCATATCACGATCAAATCTACATGGATGGGACATTGACGTCGCATATCTGACATACATTGTACCAGCAGCATTATCAACTGGACGAGATTGAATGACCCAACTATAATTTTGCCTTGATTATAAGTTTTCAGATTCTGCTCATTTGCCAACTTCAGGGACAAAAGATTGCACAGTACTTCAACCATTACTGCCTCCAGCAGTTTTCTCTTCACAACAACAAGCTCTTGACTGAGTTCTCGATCAGTGGCAAGATTTCCATATTCGCCCAGTCCTCCAGTGTGAGAGTCCAAGCTGAGGAATCTCAAATTATGGCTTCCATCCATTATAACCTGAAGCTGTTCTTGAATGGTATTGGACAATACAGGGATTTATCAGCTCTCTGTAACTGTGTGATTTATAACAACTAATGAGTCCAATCTCCTACAGCGTTGGACAAAAACTACTGCTCGACTGTCGATGCGGCCAGCCCACCCATACCACTGGGACCACAAGAAAAGAATGTCCATAATCCTCTCATGCTAAACCATGGTCTCCATGGAATGAAATGTTATAAATATTCTATGGTTGCAAATGTGAAACTAACCTATTTCGGTTCTTATTCGCTCAATTCAGCCAGGTACGTCTTTCACCAATCCGTGAACTTTTATCTACATGTATCTAGATCATGTTGTAGGGCAATGTTTTCATGCGGAGGAATGTTTCTCAGAACGTAAGATCCAGTGAAAGGCTATTAGGCAGAAAGAGGATTCCATCCTGATCTCTTAGGCTGTATTTACAGGCTCCGTCTCTCTCCAGATGGACAACAAAAGGACGGAGATATTTCTCCATAGAATTCAGCTAGCCCTTCATCATAAACCAGATGCATTGATAGATTCTCTATTCAGCACAATCCTCGGAATGTGTCAATAGTTCTGAAACCTGGCAAGATACATGTCTGGCCACAGCCTCCAAAATACTCGCCCAATGAGGACAAATTATACATATCACCAAGTTTCTTTCACAGGTAGCCAATAGTTACCAGCGATGAACCGGTATAACTATGCAACCTTCCCATCTTCTCACCCGTGATACAAGACAGAGTAATTGTGTTGACACTTCCTTCTATTTGAACAAAAAGTTACTTTTAACAACTTTCGCAGCAAGCATGTTCCACAATCTCTCTCCTAAGCTTGTTTACACCCTGAGCAGTGTGAGGGCCGAAGCAGGCTGTGATCAATTCCTTAGAAATAATCCTACACTTTCTACGGTCCGATCAGACGGTTCATCAGTAATTCTTTGGGATCATTCCAAAGCACTTGAATGTATTATTGCCAATTATATGGTCAATAGAACAAACAGATCTGATTTCAGCAGACCTGGCGATGCCACACTATGCGGGATGCTGGAAAAAAAAAAATTCACAGGTAAATTTTCTGTTATTAAGCTAAAACTACCTCACTTCCACTCTTTGCATTTCTTGTTCTACATGAAATCATCTAGTAAGAATTTGAATGACACAGTTCTCTCCCCTGCTAGTCACCTGACTGCTCACTTACCCATAATTCCTCCTTCTTGTTTCCACTGCGATACATGGCTAGGATGTATCACAGAGGGGAGGTGGGTGGGCATCACTGGAAGTGAGGTAAGTTTTAGCTTAATAACAGAAAATTTACCTGTGAATTTTTTTTGTTATTTGCGCTGAAAACTTACCTCACTTCCACTCTTTGCATAGAATGCCACAGAAAGGTTGGCGGGCAAACTGATACAATCCGTGGTAAGTGATAAATGCCGTGAACAAGATGACTAGTACAGAGTAGAAATCACCGATCTTCTACCTCAAAGAGGATCCATGAGATCATACAACAGCCGTAACCTGTATGCCTATGGTACACAGGGAACCTCTGTCGCTACTCTGACTTCAAGGTCGAGTCGCACATACGCCCCCCCCCCCCTTTTTTCCGAAAGGGATCGAGAGGAAAATGCACTCACCAGCAAGCAGGGTTAAAACTGTACGCCCGGACTTTATCTTGCTATCTTGCTGGCCTCGGTCCCACAGACACCCGTTGTGCAGTTACAAGTGGGCCGATGGAATAGAGGTCGTCACATGCTAACGTCATGTCCCGGAGGTAGAAAGAGGCAAATGTCGTGTTTGACCTCCAGTAGCACGCCCTCATAATATCGGTCACTGATCTGTTAGTCCACAGAGGCCATGATGCCGCTAGTGCCCTAATCTCGTGACCCGAAACGTTTACAAGCGTGGCTTGTCTATCCGTAGCCGTGGAGTACGCTAGCCGAATCGTATTTTTGAGCCAACTTGAGATAGTATTTTTGCTTATTTCTTGTTTGGCTTTGGGATCAAAAGGGATAAACAAACGCCTCCTACCCGCTCTGATCTCCTCTGTACGATTCAGGTAACACGCAAGTGCACGAACCGGACACATCAACATGTCTGATTCAAGACCGGACGAAAGGAAATCAGATAAGGCTGGAATTGTGAACTCTCGAGATATGGAATCGTAGAGGGCTTGATTCTTGGCCACAAACTCAGGAACCGTTGTGAGAACTACATTGCTCCAGTCCCTAGAGTGTCTGACGTTCCTTCTATCGAGCGCATGCAGCTCCGACACATGAGCTGCCGAGGCAAGAGCCAACAAAAACGAAGTTTTGTATGATAACAATTTGAGATCAGTAGGCTCTATTGGCTCGAACGGTGGCTTCCCTAATTGCCGAAGTACCAAGGCTAAGTCCCACTTTGGCAATTTCGGAACAACCGACTGACCAGATATCTTGTATGACTTGATTAGTGCAGATAAATTTGTATCAGTCGAGGGATTAATCCCAGTACCCAGAAGAATAGGCTGAGCAATGGCTGCCCTATACCCTTCGACCGTAGCGGGTACTAACCCCCTATCCCGGAACAGGTGCAATAGGAACTCTGCTACTTCATATCCTATATTCTTTATATCCCTCTCTCCACACCAAAGATCGAAGATTGCCCACTTTGAATTGTATACAGCGGAAGAGGACGGTCGAATCGATTGTGCCATTCGGCGCCCAACTTCCGTTGAAAATCCCGCCTGAGCGAAGTGTCTCTTGAGCACTTGCACATGTGGTAGTGAAACAGTCCTGGCTGGCTGTGGAATATCGACGTTCCGGGCTGGCGCAGTAGATTGTGCCACACCGGAAGCTGTCTTGGTACATCTACCAGAAGATCCAGTAAGTCCGGGAACCACGGCCTTGCTGGCCACCACGGAACAATCAGATAAACGACACAAGTGTGTTCGTGGATCTTCCGGAGTACCTTCGCTAGGATAGCTGGAGGAGGGAACGCATATGCTACCATCCTTGACCAGTCCTGCGATAGGGCGTCCACTGCATATGCCGACGGATCCGGAACCGGCGACATGAACAGGGGCAATAGATTGTTGTGCCGAGTGGCGAACAGATCTATGTGTGGCATCTCCCAGACATGAGCTATTTGTTTTAGTATGGCTGGGTGAAGTTGCCACTCTGTGGGAATTATCTGATTCCGTCGTGAAAGCGAATCCGCTAAGACATTCAGAATTCCCGGGATGTGCCTGGCCAACACTGATATGTTGTTGTCCCAACACAGACCGAAAAAGATTTCCGCTTGGCTTTGTAATTGCGGAGATCTCGTCCCCCTCTGCTTGTTGATGTAGGACACGACTGATGTGTTGTAACTAGCAGGTTCTTGTCGGTCAATACGCTCACCCATGTGCGGATGGCATGTGTCACTGCCATAAACTCCAACACGTTGATATGGTACGAGCGTTCCTCGATTGTCCATAACCCGGATATCGACCTGGACTCGAGGTGGGCTCCCCATCCTTCCATAGATGCGTCCGTGAACAGGTGATGTGACGGACGAAACGGAAGTAGGGACACACCCGGCATAACGTTGAGTGGATCCAGCCACCATTGGAGGCATTGTTTGACAAGAGGCGTGACAGGTATCCACGGGTTCAACTGCCTTTCGACCCATTGATGATTGAAGTAAATCATTAAGGGACGAAGCTGCAACCGCCCTCTTGGTGTTACGTCCTGTGTTGACGTCAAGAGGCCGATTATCGCAGCAAAGTGTAAAGCCCTGGCTTGAGATAACTTGAGGATTAGAGGTATCTTCGTTGTTATCTTTTGCCAACGATCTTCTGGGGGTTTGGCGAGAGCTAAAAGCGTATCGTATTCCACCCCCAGAAATTTGCGCCTTTGCGACGGAGTCAGTTCTGACTTCTCTTCGTGTGGGATGTATCCCAGAGAAGTCAACGTCCTTAACACAAACTGCGTGTCTAGGATTAACTGCTCTTTGCAGGCATTCCTTAGCAGGGAGTCGTCGATATAAAAGTGGTACTTTATACCTAGACTGTGCAGGAATTGTGCCACTGGTGTGAACACCCAAGGGGAAGTGGATAGGCCGAACGGAGGCACTTGAATTTGGAAGCGTCGTTTGCCGACCATGAATCTCAAGTACTTCCTGTCCTCCGGATGTATCGGGATATGAAGGTATGCATCCCTTAAATCCAGAGAAGTCAGCCATTCCCCTTGCTTGAGTACCGTCCGGATAGACCGGAAGGACTCCATGCTGAAGTGTGGCGGTGGAGTGAGGTAGTCCTTGTTGAGGCGCTGGAGGTTGATAACCATGCGCATCTCGGATGAGTCTTTCTTGGGGACCAGAAAGACCGGCGAATAGAACCCGGGTGTTGTATCCCAAACCGGAAGCTCTATTACTGAAGCCTTCTCTATCAGCTTGTCCACAGGTGACTGTATCGCTGATAGATGACCCGTTCGTAATGGAATACGAGACGAAAGGGGAGATGCAGTCAAGGGGGGAAGCGTGTCGAACGATAGGCGATAGCCGTATCTGATAGTTCGAATGACCCACGCTTCCGCCCCGATCCTTATCCAGTTCCTCCAAAACAACCGCAGCCTTCCCCCTACCGGAAGGTCTAGTTGTGGCGGAACTGGAAACACTATGTCTCGGTGTTCCCGCCATACCGGAAGCCACCCGGTACGGCCCGAAACATCAGGTATTATTCTTTGACTGCTTGGATTTCCCCTTACCCTGCTTCTTATGGCCAAAGCTCGATAACCTTGGCTCTAAAGAAGCAGGCGCTTGGCTCTGCTGTTGGCCGGAAGCACCCTTAGTAGCCTTGGAACTAGGCGGGTTCTTCTTAGCCTTCTTCGCCTTGGGACCTGACCCGGAAGCCATAGGTCTCTTGGACGAAGCACCGGAAGCCACTGACCTGTCATGTTCAATACGATCCATTTCAGGTCGGACTTCGGCAACAGCATCACCAAACAGTAAAGAAGGAGCCGTAGAAGTTTCTAGTAGGCTTCTCTTTACTGCTTCCGGTGTGTAATCGTGCATTAGAGGAATGAAGGCCCTTCTCCTTAAATACACCAGCATAGAAGATAGGTAGGCATTGTGAACCAGTAAATCTTCTACTGCACCGGAAGCAATCTTCTGGTAGTCAAGAACGAGGTTAATTCCCTCTTGTAACCGCTCTTGACTGTCCGCGCCCGACAGCGAAAACAAACCATCCTTAATGGCTTTAAGAAACCAGTCCAGGTGATTCGTGATCGCCACTCCTTGTCGGGCAGTTTCCTCTAGTGCGGAGGCCTGTTTGTTCGTAAACGGAACATCCGGATTACTAGGCAATTTAGTATTTGAAGGGCACAAATACTGAAAATCGCCGTTCACCTCTGCAGACCGGAAGCTAAACGGTGAATCATGTATGCCATATGATCGTATGTTTGGCTTCTGTACTGGGAACGGACCAGAAGATCCTGCAGGGCGGAAGCGTGCTCTAGGTCTCAGCCTGACTGCACGTTCCTCCTGCGTAGCGGGTTCTGCTAATGTTCTATGGAACAAGTGGCAAATAGAATGTATAGCAGTTGAGGCCGGAAGCGTGGAAACCGACCTCGTAACCCGATTTGACTCTCCTGATTCAGTTTCAATATCCCCCGCATGTGGGACCGGAAGCTGCATATCAGGAATCAAGTCATAGATACCGGAAATTAAATCGTAATATTTCCTAGTATCTGGATCAGCATTGGTAGGTTCATTCAATTCCGAGCTACCGTACTGATCCCTATCCACTTCCATAGCTTCCGGGGCTTCCTGCCAACGAGGAGTAATGGAAGGGATAGTCCCCATCAATCTTGCTTCCGGTTGCCTAGACTGTTCAGCCAAAACCGGATGCGGCGGCATACCGCTCCTTATTTGACTGGTCATCATCTCTCTCAGTTCCTTCATCTCCTCGCGTTGCTGTTCCATTCCGCGCAGAATGGCAGCCAACGTAGGATCCGTCACTTGAGAGTGCACCGGAAGCTGGGCCTGACGGGGTGCGTTCACACTCGGGGACCTTACATATGACCGTGAGCACGGCCACTGTAATGGTCGGTGAACTGGCATTCGAGGTCGTAAACCGGAAGCACGTATAGGAGGACGCATCATACGTAGCATAGCCGGTCCCGTACCTCGAATACCACCGGAAGCAGAAATTTGAGCTAAGCCACGCAAGGGCGAAGTCAAACTAGCAACCGGATGCCGCATAATTTGACCTACTTGAGAGGGGTCTCTATACCGCGTCTCAGAGGCAGGTAAAAAATTTGGCATATCATAGGTACCTGCATACATACCATACTGCCGTTGTTGTGGGAACCTCAATCTCTGGTGGCCCAGAAGGCTCGAAGTGACAGACGTCTCGGCAGGGGGACGAGGAAGGCCACCAGATAAACCGGAAGCAGATTGAGAGAGTTCAGACAAACCAGTCGTTCCAATGTTAGTTGATGTTACAGAACGACCGGAAAATCCAGGCCTCAACAGCGTTGAGGAAGGCACTCTCCCAATCCCGGAACCAAATGAAAATTTAACGTTAGGCGCCTCACTCGTATTGCCCAAGTTTTCACAATCATAAGTCGACTCCGACCGAGAGATCGGAATCGACTGACTTTCCCACGCTAAGCCTGGCTCCGTTACCGATTTCCCTTCATCGTCGTATCCAGGTGTCCGCTCGATCGGAAGCTCGACCTCCACAGTCGTCGTAGTGCCGGATTCCAAATCTTCGATTGTCCCTTCCACTTGTACAACCCGGGTCGGTTTCTTACCTGATTGACCCTTCGCCTGGTCTGAAATGGAAGAATCGTGAGCGGGAGGGGGCGTTTGTTTATCTTTATTTACGTTCAACAGGCTGACTAGAGTAGACCTAGCTGGCGAACTTACAAACCCCCTAGTCTCCTCGACCACGCTGGTACGTGGAGACATAGCTACGTACGTCTCATTGGCGAGATTGGTAGACATAACGACATTATTTTCCTCATTAGCTGCCAGTGACCCGGCCAGATACACTTGGAATATGCCGGGCGCCCACACAATACATTCTTCACAGGCCGTCCCATGTACATACTCTTCCCTGGCGGCATGGAGGACACGTGGATTGAAGGTCATAGACAGGCTTGTCACCACCACAAGACATGCATGACATTTGAGACATATTATGAGCCATAATTTCGTTGATAACTTATAGAATACTTCCCAAAGGACTTCTTGAAGAATTATCAGACGTCTGAGGTAATCCAACTGCAAGTGATTTCGCTAGAAATAGGTAATTTCACGGAGCTGACAATTTTACTTCCTGACCCACGAAGCAGTAGGAACAAGAAGGAGGAATTATGGGTAAGTGAGCAGTCAGGTGACTAGCAGGGGAGAGAACTGTGTCATTCAAATTCTTACTAGATGATATTTCATGTAGAACAAGAAATGCAAAGAGTGGAAGTGAGGTAAGTTTTCAGCGCAAGTAACATCTTTGTTTCGATCATGCAATATTACCCACAATCCTTAGCAATATGGATCCAGAAATTAGTCATGGTATTGACATAGAGGGGGGGAGAAGGAGGGAATTTGGCTTAATGTCACACTCAAGTTTGTTTCACTCATATGGTGACAGTCAGTTTGGTTGGTGGAGGAAGCCGGAGTACCCCGAGAGAACCACCGCCCTTCGACAAGTAACTGACAAACTTTCACACATGGACCAGCCGGGCTCGAACCCGTGCCGGTACAGCGGTGTGAGGCTAGCGGTCATAGAGGAAGGGGTCTGCATGAGTTACAGGAGTTGAACACGTGTCACGGCTAACTTTCCAAGCCCGATCTCGGCACGATCTGGCAGACAGTCACAAACAACATATTTCTACCTCTCTCTTAGACATGATCACAAAACATACATACAAGGTAAATTTATTACATTTTAATTAAAAGTCGAGAGGGCATTAGATCAATAACGAAGGACTGAATGGAAGTTCCTGGTATTCCGAAATAACAGGAAGCCAACAAATGACATGACTATACAAATGATTGTTTTGATTGCAAGTTTTCAGATTCTGCTCATTTGCCAAGTTCAGGGACACAAGATTGCACAGTACTTCAACCATTGCTGCCTCCAGCAGTTTTCTCTCCACAACAACGAGCTCAAGATTCCATATTCGCCCAGTCCTCTAGTCTGAGAGTCCAGGTAGAGGAATCTCAAATTAAGGCTTCCATCCATTATACCTTGAAGCCTTTCTTGAACGATATTGGACAATACAGGGATTGATCAGCTCTCTGCAAATGTGTGATTTACATGTATAACAACTAATGAGACCAATCTCTACTAGTGTTGGACAAAAACTACTGCTCGACAGACGATTCGACCAGTCCACCATACCACTGGGACCAACAGCAAAGAACGTCCATAATCCTAGCTGTCATGCTACACCATGGTCTCCATGGAATCAAATTTTATAAATATTTTATGGTTCCAAAAACTTATTCGTTTAATTTATAGCCAGGTCTTTCACACATAATTTATCTACATGTATCTAGATCATCTTGCAGGACAATGTTTTCATGCGGAGGAATGTTTCTCAGATGGTCAAATCCAGTGAGAGGCTATCAAGCAGAAAGAGGATTCCGTCCTAATCTCTTAGGCTGTCTTTACAGGCTCCGTCTCTCTCTTGATGGTCAACAAAAGGACGGAGATATTTCCCCATAGAATTCAGCTCGCACACAGCATAAACCATGTGCATTGATAGATTCTCTATTCAGCGCAATTCTCAGAATTTGTCAATAGTTCTGAAACTTGGCAAGATACATGCCCTGGCCACAGCCTCCAAAATACTCGCTTAATGAGGACAAATTACACATATAATCACCAAGGTTCTTTCTTAGGTAGTCAATAGTTACCAGCGATGAACCGGTATAACTATGCAACCTTCTCATCTTCTCACCCATGATACAAGACAGAGTAATTGTGTGGACACTTCCTTCTGTTTGAACAAAAAGTTACTTTTAACAACTTTCGCAGCAAGCATGTTCTACAATCTCCCTCCTAAGCTTGTTTACACCATGGCAGTGTGAGGACCGAAGCAGGCTGTGATCAATTCCTTGGAATAACCCTACACTTTCCACGGCCCGATCAGACGGTTCAGCAGTAATTCCTTGGGATCATTCCAAAGCACTTGAACATATTATTGCCAATTATATGGTCAATAGAACAAACAGATCTGATTTCACCAGACCTGGCGATGCCACACATGCGGGATGCTGGAAAATCTTTGCTTCAGTCATGCAATATTACCCACAATCCTTAGCAATATGGATCCAGAAATTAGTCATGGTATTGACATAGAGGAAGGGGTCTGCGTGAGTGACAGGAGTTGAACACGTGTCACGGCTAACTTTCCAAGCCCGATCTCGGCACGATCTGGCAGACCGTCACAAACAACATATTTCTACCTCTCTCTTAGACATGATCACAAAAAATTCATACAAGGTACATTTATTACATTTTAATTAAAAGTCGAGAGAGCATTTGATCAATAATGAAGGACTGAATGGAAGTTCCTGGTATTCCGAAATAACAGGAAGCCGACAAAGGACATGACTATACAAATGATTGTTTTGATTATAAGTTTTCAGATTCTGTTCATTTGCCAAGTTCAGGGACACAAGATTGCTCAGTACATGTACTTCAAACATTACTGCCTCCAGCAGTTTTCTCTCCACAACAAGGAGCTCAAGATTTCATATTCGCTCAGTCCTCTAGTCTGAGAGTCCAGGTAGAGGAATCTCAAATTACGGCTTCCATCCATTATACCTCTCTGCAACTGTGTGATTTATAACAACTAATGAGACCAATCTCTACTAGTGTTGGACAAAAACTATTCTGCTCGACAGACAATACGACCAGCCCACCATACACCTGGGACCACAAGCAAAGAACGTCCATAATCCTAGCTGTCATGCTGGTCTCCATGGAATGAAATTTTATACATATTTTATGGTTCCAAAAACTTATTCGTTTAATTTATAGCCAGGTCTTTCACACATAATTTATCTACATGTATCTAGATCATCTTGCAGGACAATGTTTTCATGCGGAGGAATGTTTCTCAGATGGTCAAATCCAGTGAGAGGCTATCAAGCAGAAAGAGGATTCCGTCCTAATCTCTTAGGCTGTCTTTACAGGCTCCGTCTCTCTCTTGATGGTCAACAAAAGGATGCAGATATTTCCTCATAGAATTCAGCTCGCCCACAGCATAAACCATGTGCATTGATAGATTCTCTGTTCAACGCAATTCTCAGAATTTGTCAATAGTTCTGAAACCTGGTACATGTCAGGCCACAGCCTCCAAAATACTCGCTTAATGAGGACAAATTACACATATAATCACCAAGTTTATTTCTTAGGTAGCCAAAAGTTACCAGCGATGAACCGGTATAACTTCCCATCTTCTCAACCGTGATACAAGACAGAGTAATTGTGTTGACACTTCCTTCTATTTGAACAAGAAGTTTCTTTAACAACTTTTGCAGCAAGCATATTCTACAATCTCCTTCCTAAGCTTGTTTACACCATGGGCAGTGTGAGGGCCGAAGCAGGCTGTGATCAATTCCTTGGAATAATCCTACACTTTCCACGGTCCGATCAGACGGTTCAGCAGTAATTCCTTGGGATCATTCCAAAGCACTTGAACGTATTATTGCCAATTATATGGTCAATAGAACAAACAGCTCTGCTTTCATCAGGTCTGGCAATGTCACATAAATGGGATGCTGGAAACCCTTGTTTCGGTCATGCAATATTACCCACAACTCTTGGCAATTCGGATCCAGATTTAGTCGTCATATTGACATAGACGAAGGAGTCTGCGAGAGTTACACAAGTTGAACATGTGTCACGGCCAACTTTCCAAGCTCGATCTCGGCACGATCTGGCAGACAGTCACAAACAACATATTTCTACATGTACCCCTCTCTTAGATATGATCACAAAAAGATTCATACAAGTTAAATTTATTACACTTTCAACATGTTTTAATTAGAAGTCGAGAGTGCAGTAGATCAATAACAAGGGACTGAAGGGAAGTTCCTGGTATTCCCGAAATAACAGGAAGCTGACAAAGGACATGACTATACAAATGATTGTATCATTGATCTCCCTGGCTACTTGGGGAGACGACAGACCCGGTTACATGTAACCTATGGAATACAATAGCAATGCAAGCATGATGTCCTTGAGTGCCGTACTCTAGTTTGGGCCGGAAGCTGGATATTCCATGATGCACCAGTATGTAAACAATTCTATATTATATACATATCCATTATACAAGAAGACATCGATCCAAGCAACAAACCAGAGTCAAGAGCAAACCTCTCTATCAGTCTATGGGCTACAATAACAATAGTTCATTTGAACCCATGATATATGCCCTTAAACTTACACAGTAGACAACAGGGAGAAACACTAAAAGAAGTGAATACCTAAAAAATAATCTTTTGATCATGACGTTTGTTTCAAACAGTGTATTGAAAGTTCATTGCAACGCACGCAAATCAAAACATGGCGCCTGCTAACACCAGCGGCTAAAACAAAAATTTACTCGGATCTTAGTACGGAATAATCTTTCTGGTTCAGGTATGATTTTGCCGCTAGGTTTTATCGAACAGACTGATATATTTATAAATATATATTAGCGCTTTCGAAAACAATATATTTGAATAGTCGTTGGCGAGATATTCAACATCTACTTCAAACATCACATCAAAGGGACGATCGGACTCTCCGACTTCGCTGCTAGAATTACGATTTTGTATTTCCCCAAAAAGTCAAGGAATGTACCGCCGAACACAGAAGAGTTCCTATTTTTGTTTCGTGAATGCGTGATGAATTATCGACTTGTACAGGTATGAGAGCAAACCAATATGAGTCAAGCGAGAGATAGAACAGACTGTTACTTATTCAGTACTAAAACGGGTGACATTTCACTTCCTGGATTTACCGCATACCCATTTCTCCCTCGGGCACTGAAGAGCGGTATGCAGGGGAGGAGAGCAGGAACTATCAAACACAAACCAGGTGACGTCATAGTTCTTCTAGGTAAAACAAGCGCATGTGCGAAGCGTATGCGAAGAATTAATAGGCTTTAAAAACAGTCTCTTGTGGAGTGATTCGGTGGCCGAGTGGGCTAAAGAGGTCGGCTGTCGGCACGAGGATCGGTTTCACTTAGGACAGTCTGTAGTAGCAGTCGGTTGGCTGGAGATGGAGTGCTATCATAGCTCACTTGTATTTTCAAAAAAATACGCATTGGGATTTGGGGAGCAGGACTTCTCTAGGTGCGCGATCAATCGCGCGCCTTGAAATGAAATTAGGCGAGCGATGGTGAGCGCGAGCGATCGCTCGCCTCAAAAACGAATGACTGCAGAAGATGCTTTAGCACTGGCTTGTAAAAGATTAAAATATGATAAATTCAGTGTGGGATGTTGGATGCATTGGAGAACTATAATAAATAATTTGACATATCACGTGCGAAAAATATGGGGGAAGAACAAAAATATTCTGAACAAAAACAAAATTAGGCCTCAAGCCATTCTTGCTTTGAACCCAATAATAATCTGAACAATAATAAAAGTCTTCCGATTTTCAGTGAGAGCCAAGAATACAGAGTTTTTGATAGGAATATGGAGCTGCACATCTAAAACCCCTCGGCTCTGGGTGCCAACCATTCACAATCTATTAAATTTGAACCATACTACTTTGAAAACATCAGGAACATCAAGCAGTCAAGTGACAAATATACAGATTATCAAAAAAACTTGAAATCAGAAATGGCCGCAAAGATTTCTGTCCAATCAGAGATACTGGCGGTCATTACTTGTCTCTTGATCTATCTATGATGTGTACCAAGCATCATACTGAACACTTGAACAGTATCAAAGGATATATAGATCATCAATGATTTTACATAAATTGAAAACGGCTGCCAAGGTTTCCATCCAATCAGAGAAAACGGTTTAGTCATTCATTTTTAGTCTCTTGATGTATTGATGATATATACAAAGTCTTGCATGAAACACTTGAACAGTACCAGAGGTATAGATTTTGCATAAATTAAAGATGGCAATCAAGTTTTTCAGCTAATCAGAGAAATTGAATGTCATTAATTGTAAGTTTCTTGATGTATCGATGATTTATAGTTTCATATGAAGCACTAAAATTGTATCAGATATAGATCATTAATGATTTTGCATAAATTAAAATGGTCGCCAAGATTTTCGCCCAATCAGAGAAACCAGTTCTGTCATTCATCGTAAGTCTCTTGATGCAATGATGATGTATATCAAATTTTACATCGAGCACTTGAATGGTATCAGAGATAGAGATCATCAATGATTTTGCATAAATTAAAGATGGCTGCCTATCCTTCCCGTCATTCAGAGGAACTGATGTGATTATTCATTGCGAGTCTTTTGATACATCGATGCTGTATACCAAGTTTCGTATAGAACACTTCAATGGTATCAGAGAAATACATCATTGAAGATTCTGCATAAATTAAAAATGGCCACCGAGGCTTTCACCCAATCAGGGAAACTGGTTTGGTCATTCCTTTAAAGTTTCTTGATGTATCAATAATCTATACCAAGTTTCACACTGAACAGCGAAATGATTTCTGAGATACACAAGATTCATGGTTTCGCATAAATTAAAGATGGCTGCCAAAGTTTCCATCCAATCGGGTCCAGATTCAATAGGGTTCTGGGTCACGAGCATATGGATGTGCATGGCAAGTTTGGTGTGTTTAGGGTACATGTAAGTCGTTCTAAAGATATCTTGGTAACGAGAAAGCTGTGACGATTTCGCATAAATTAAAGATGGTCGCCAAAGTTTCTAACCAATCGGGTCCAGATTCAATAGGCTTGTGGTTGACCACACAACAATCCTGCATACCAAATTTGAAGTCTCTAGAAGCAATGGTTTGGCTTCTAGACCGGTCAAAAGAATTGTTGGGGAATTTTCCGACATGTTGACAAACGGAACCATTTGTTGCCCATTTGCCACCATGGAATTGCCCATTTGCCACTATTGCAAATCCTGTAAATTACATGACCAATATGCCAAATATCGAGCCAACTCTAAAAGCAAACCTATATTCACTGTACACAGTAGGATTTCTATATATCTTGGAAGATGTACAGTTTCCTCTATTGATGAACATCCATGTCACAATCAAATCTACGTAGATGGGATATTGACATCGCATATCTGACATACCAGCGGAATTATCAACTGGACGAGATTGAATGACCCAACTATAATTTTGTCTTGATTATAAGTTTTCAGCTTCTGCTCATTTGCCAAGCTCAGGGACAAAAGATTGCACAGTACTTCAACCGGTACCGCCTCCAGCAGTTTTCTCTCCACAACGAGCTCTTGATGAAGTTCTATATCAGTTGTGAGATTTCCATATTCACCCAGTCCTCCAGTCTGAAGGTCTAGGCCGACGAATCTCAAATTATGGCTTCCATCCATTATATCGTGGAGCTGTTCTTGAACGGTATTGCACAATACAGGGATTTATCAGCTCTCTGTATCTGTGTGATTTATAACAACTAATGAGTCCAATCTCCTCCAGTGTTGGACAAAAACTACTGCTCGACACTCTACGCGGCCAGCCCACCCATACCACTGAGACCACAAGAAAAGAACCTTCATAATCCTTTCATGCTAAACCATGGTCTCCAAGGAATGAAATTTTATAAATATTCTATGGTTGCAAATGTGAAACTAACCTATTTCGGTTCTTATTCGCTCAATTCAGCCAGGTACGTCTTTCACCAATCCGTGAACTTTTATCTTCATGTATCTAGATCATGTTGTAGGGCAATATTTTCATGTGGAGGAATGTTTCTCAGAACGCAAGATCCAGTGAGAGGCTATTAGGCAGAAAGAGGATTCCATCCTGATCTCTTAGGCTGTCTTTACAGGCTCTGTCTCTCTCCAGATGCAACAAAAGGACGGAGATATTTCTCCATAGAATTCAGCTAGCCCTTCAGCATAAACCATATCCATTGATAGATTCTCTATTCAGCACAATTCTCGGAATTTGTCAATAGTTCTGAAACCTGGCAAGATACATGTCTGGCCATGGTCTCCAAAATGCTCGCATAATGAGAACAAATTACATATAATCACCAAGTTTCTTTCTTAGGTAAACTTACCAGCGATAAACTGGTAATCGTACAAGTATTAATCCTTCCCATCTTCTCGCCCGGGATACAAGACAGACTAAATGTGTTGACACTTTTTCCTATTTGAACAAAAAGTTACTTTTAACAACTTTCACAGCAAGCATGTTCTACAATCTCCCTCCTAAGCTTGTTTATACCCTGGGCAGTGTGAGGGCCGAAGCAGGCTGTGATCAATTCCTTAGAAATAATCCTACACTTTCCACGGTCCGATCAGACGGTTCAGCAGTAATTCTTTGGGATCATTCCAAAGCACGTATTATTGCCAATTATATGGTCAATAGAACAAGCAGCTCTGCTTTCACCAGACCTGATGATGCCACACAAGCGGGATACTGGAAACCCTTGTTTCAGTCATGCAATGTTACCCACAATCCTTGGCAATATGGATCCAGAATTAGTCGTCGTATTGACAGAGACGAAGGGGTCTGCGAGAGTTACATGAGTTGAACATGTGCCACGGCCAATTTTCCAAGCCAGATCTCGGCACGATCTGGCAGACGGTCACAAACAACAAATTTCTACCCCTCTCTTCGACATGATCACAAAAGATTCATACAAGTTAAATTTATTACATTTTCGAACATGTTTTAATTAAAAGTCGAGAGGGCAGCAGATCAATGACAAGGGACTGAAGGGAAATTCCTGGTATTCCCGAAATAACAGGAAGCCGACAAAGGACATGACTATGCAACCATGCCATCTTCTCACCCGCGATACAAGTCAGAGTAATTGTGTTGACACTTCCTTCTATTTGAACAAAAAGTTACTTTTAACAACTTTCGGAGCAAGCATGTTCCACAATCTCCTCATAAGCTTGTTTACACCCTGGGCAGTGTGAGGGCCAAAGCAGGCTGCGTTCAATTCCTTAGAAATAATCCTACACTTTCCACGGTCCGATCAGACGGTTCAGCAGTAATTCCTTGGGATCATTCCAAAGCACTTGAATGTATCAGGCCATCCTTAAAAATATGTTTGTTGGCTGTAACCCGACCCTACCTCAGGAAGTTGGGTCGGTAGGTAGGTAAATTTTTTTTTTTTTTTTTTTTTTTAGATCAGGTTTTCCTTTTGGGGAGGGTGGAAGAGGTTAGTATTTTGTTCAGATACTAAGCAGGTCATTTGAAAAATACTTTTTGTCTGGCAGCAAAAATATTTCATTACAGAAAACTAGTTATCTTCAAGGTATAAAGCAAGATATTCTTAAATTCAGGCTTGTGTAACTGTTTTATTTCTTAGAAGACATCGACATCCTTGAACACCTTCTTGACAATGACTAGTGACTAGCTGGTCAAAAAAAAGAAGTAAACATATACCACTACCAGACACACTTTTGCCAAAATTGTGACAGGAAAGAAAAAAATCCTCTCAGTGTTATACAGAAGGTTGTTCATTACCATTTGGAGTTGAGAAAATTACCTCAAATTAATCATTAACATCATTACCGCCCTTCCTCGTCGCAAATTTATGGTGTGCTTTTATTGAATACTTAGGTACTTCCTTTATTCAGATTAGAAATACATCGTAATTTAATTTACTGACAACAGTGAGGCAAATACTAAGTTTCTAACCTGTGTCTTTTCGTGGAATTTAGTCCGAGGCGGAATTCTGACAAGCGTATTTGATGCCGACATCGGAACGTCAAAATTAAGCTGACGGGTCTAATTTGTCAAGACCGCTGAAGCCACCGACACTATCCATACATGTAGCTTTATCGACATAGAGGGTTATAAAGTTTCGGGTAAACAACAAAGCAGTACAGATTTTCTGCATTTAGGCACACTGAAGTCTTCTCGGATGAAAGTAGAAATCCGAACATCGTTGTTGTTGTAACATCGTCAGTCTCAGAATCTGTCGGTGTACGGACCTACGAGGTGGGGACAGTCCTAAACATGTCTACGTTCCACGTCGATTCGCGACAGAGCTCTTTATGGCAGGTTTTTATAACCAACCGTTTTGAAATATTTTTCCCATCCTGTATTGCTGTTGCCTCTCGATGTGTTTATTGTCCTCTCGACTCTCCATCAAACCCAAACACAAAACAGAAGGGGGAACTTCCCGCCATATACACGTGGTCGACGAAAACTGCATTCCCCTACGTAAGGGGCATGGAGGATATACCTTCAAAACGTGTGACATAAGCTCACATCGCCGACTACTGGAGAGTGAAATCCTGCTTGCGTTTGCTGGGCGAACGTTTTACATACGTTTACCCGTGAGAGGAGATAGGGGAGATAATTCTGACATTGCAAAATAAAATAAAAAGATGACCGGTCGGAAAATCGGCGAAAAAAGTTTCCAGTCGGCGGATTTTTGGACAGTCGGTCGGGTTACGCGCAACAAACTTATTTTTAAGGATGGCCTCATTGCCAATTATATGGTCAATAGAACAAACAGCTCTGCTTTCACCAGGTCTGGCGATGCCAGACAAGCGGGATGTTGGAAACCCTTGTTTTGGTCATGCAATATTATCCACAATTCTTGGCAATACAGATCCAGAATTAGTCGTCGTATTGACATAGACGAAGGAGTCTGCGAGAGTTACAGGAGTTGAACATGTGTCACGGCTAACTTTCCAAGACCGATCTCGGCACGATCTGGCAGACGGTCACAAACAACAAATTTCTACCCCTCTCTTCGACATGATCACAAAAGATTCATACAAGTTAAATTTATTACATTTTCGAACATGTTTTAATTAAAAGTCGAGAGGGCAGCAGATCAATAACAAGGGACTGAAGGGAAATTCCTGGTATTCTCGAAATAACAGGAAGCCGACAAAGGACATGACTATACAAATGATTGTATCATTGATCTGCCTGGCTACTTCGAGAAATGACAGACCCGGCTACATGTAACCTATCGAATACAATAACAACAGAAGCACGATGTCCTTGAGTACTCTAGTTTGGGCCGGAAGCTGGATATTCCATGATTACAAATGCACCAGTATGTAAACACTCTATATTAGATATATATCCATTATACAAGAAGACATCGATCCAAACAACAAACCAGAGTCGAGTGCAGACCTCTCTATCAGTCTATGGGCTACAATAACAAGAGTTCAACTGAACCTGGGATATACCCTTAAACATACACAGTATACAACAACACGGCTAAACCTCGAAAGGAAGAAGGTGGAAAAAGGCCCAGAGAAAGTTCATATGTTTAGGTACAATAAAGGGAAGCTACATGTAAGGTGATAATCTTCAGATCAGCTGATACAGCACATTATGATGATCAAGGGTTTCAGGACATCATGCCCTATCCGGAAAAGGCAAGTGAAGGTGAGATGAAAACTAGAGGTTCCGCTTTGACCCTTGAGTTGCCGCTCCGGCATGAAGCCTATGCTGGTTGTTTTTTTGGGCAAAAACATACGTCTCCCCCAACCTCCCACCTTGCCTTGAATGGGCACATAATTTAAGGAAAAGTGCTATAAAATGAATGTAGCAATAAGTATCTTAAACAAAGCTGCGTATCTAAAAATATTAATTACAAAGAAGCGATTTTCATTGTATATACATGTACAAGTAGATGAACGGTTGGACGGACATCGGACATGGATGAATGCATGCACACATACACTAAAACCTGATCAAATGCGGGGGCTATCCCAATGAAGCTTCCATCCAAGTTTGGTGAAATTCCATCCAATAGTTCTCAAGGTATCTTGCAGACAAAGCCTGTATATACATGTACAAGCAGATGGACGGACGGACGGACACCGGACGAATGCAGGCACACACACCAAAATCTAATCAAATGAGGGGGCTATCCCACTATAGCTTCTATCCAAGGGGAGTGAGATTCCGTCCAGTAGTTCTCAAGATATCTTGCAGACAAGGCCTGTACATACATGTACAAGTAGATGGATGGACAGACAGACACCGGACACGGATGAATGCACGCACATACACCAAAACCTAATCAAATGAGGGGGCTATCCCAATGAAGCTTCCATCCAAGTTTGGTGAAATTCTGTCAGTAGTTCTCCAGATATCTTGCAGACAAGCCCTGTATATACATGTACAAGTAGATGGACGGACGGACAGACACCGGACATGGACGAATGCACGCACACACACCAAAACATAATCAAATGAGGGGGGCTATCCCACTGAAGCTTCCATCCAAGTTTGGTGAAATTCCGTTCAGTAGTTCTCAAGATATCTTGCAGACAAGGCCTGTATATACATGTACAAGTAGATGGACGGACGGACGGACACTGGACACGGATGAACGCATGCACACAAACCAAAACCTAGTCAAATGAGGGGGCTATCCCAATGAAGCTTTCATCCAAGTTTGGTGAAATTCCATCTAGTAGTTCTCCAGATATCTTGCAGACCAGCCCTGTATATACATGTACATGTATAAGTAGATGGACGGACGGACGGACACCGGCCACGGATGAATGAACCCACATACACCAAAACCTAATCAAATGAGGGGGCTATCCCAATGAAGCTTCCATCCAAGTTTGGTGAAATTCCATCCAGTAGTTCTCCAGATATCTTGCAGACAAACCCTGTATATACATGTACATGTAGATGGACGGACGGACGGACACCGGACATGGATGAATGCACGCACACACACCAAAATCTAATCAAATGAGGGGGCTATCCCACTAAAGCTCCCATCCAAGTGGGGTGAAATTCCGTCCAGTAGTTCTCAAGATATCTTGCAGACAAGGCCTGTATATACATGTGCAAGTAGATGGACGGACGGACGGACACCGGACACGGATGAATGCACGCACATACACCAAAACCTAATCAAATGAGGGGCTATCCCAATGAAGCTTCCATCCAAGTTTGGTGAAATTCCATCCAGTAGTTCTCAAGATATCTTGCAGACAAGGCAAGGGGACGGACAGACATCCATCCAGACATCCAGACAGACAGCACAAACACTAGATGTCTCCCCCCAACATAGTTGGGGGAGACATAATTACATGTACACTTATACTGGTATTATTTAATACTAAATTACTGCCCAAACACGCTTTCTAACAGGGATTCATAGACGTCCATTCTTACTACCGTTAAACGGTACCGTCAACTGGGGTGACTTTGGACTAAGGGGTGACTTTGTACAAAACTGGGAAAAAGATTTTTGGAACCAAACAGTTGAGTTGATTTAACGCAGCTGTTTGCCTTTCATTTTTTTTAAATAGTATATGGTTTGTAGATTTCAATAATATTCAACTCTTTTGTAAGCCCTCTGTTGGTAGTGATTTTTAATCTTTCTTTTACAGGCCACTTCAGATGTCTAATTTTGGATGTGGTCAAACTTTTAGTCCTCCACGCTAACCCATGAGGGGAAAGTAAATCCTGACCCCGGTGTCAAAGAGACAGAAGAACCATTAACTCACACAAACATAGTGGACATGGTAAACACTCATGCGTTGGAAGTATGGTTGGTGTCCAATGTCACCCCTGGATATATCGTCCATTTGGGGTGACTTTGGACACCAACCAGATCACAAAATTTTGACCATTTTTATGCATGATTTTTTGTTTTCTGATTATTTTGAAGTAATGAATCATGCCACGAACGTACAAAAAAATAGCTGGGTCAAGAGACTACAATAACTACACTGAGGAGTCGCTGAAACAAGCCGCCGAAGCCTGTCAAGCGGGAATGTCCATTCGAGATGCCTGCCTGCAATTCATTGTGAAGAAAGGCACACTCCATAACAGAATTAAAGGCATCTTATGGTGGATCAGCAGGTGGACAAACTACATTTAGCACACAGGAGGAAGCAGCAATGGTAGAACACCTCCTGAAACTGGCAGAATGGGGATTTCCTTTTGACGTCAATGACTTGCGAAGTCTTTCAAAATTGTACCTTGACAAACAAGGTCGTACAGTGCCCCAGTTCCGAAATAACTACCAAGGAGCAGATTTTTAATCATTATTAACTGTGGTTAACAGTTCCATGTTGTTAAATATATCAGTTTGACTTGAAAACAGAAGCACATGTTAGTGCTTTACGGTTGCGAGACTTCTAGTTCAGAAATCGGCCAATAGCAACAAAGATATTGTTTTATTCAACATACAAAGGCAAGATGAGCCTTCAGTATGTGTTATTTTATTTTTAAAAACCCAGTTTATGTGCAATTTCACCCCTATTACAATGTCAATTTGGACAAAATGTTGTTTAGCATGCAACTGGCATGTTAGATATGTGTATGTCCAAAGTCACCCCAACCTATGGGGTGACTTTGGACAGCTATTTAAAAAAAAAATATTAACCATGAATAAAGAAAAAGACAGGAAATAATATATACTTATGAAGGCCTAATCCAGACTCACAATATAACACACTAATATTACTGCTACATGTATCCTGCTTAATAAGGAAACAGTGAAAGAAAATGCTTCGAAATTGTCCAAAGTCACCCCAGTTGACGGTAGTAAGAAAATGTCAAAAACTGAATACAGACAGTAAACATGAAGCTGCGCTATCGAAACCCCTCGGCTCTGAACCCCAGCTATTATAATGTAAGGGTGTCTCTACCAATTGATTGGCTTGTGGGAAGAAATATTTACCCCTGGTATTGTAAGTGTACTTTCTTTGAAAAAAAAAAAAAGTTTTCCTCCCCTTAAATTAATTTGTTTCTGGAATAAATTGAAAGAGCTGTATCGATGTCTCACCAAAACAACAGTACACATGGCTAGATAAATACAGTACATGTATACTAATTGGCACATGTATGTCATTTTCAAAACAGATTTGCAAGCATTCTTTGCATTGTCTAAGAGAATAAATCAATAAATCAGTCATCCAATCAATAAATAAATGTGACAGTATACTAACATGATATAGAAATAATATGCAAACTTAACATAGGAATTAGAGGATTTTATTAGACAAGGGGCATAACTCTGTAAAATACTTTCTGACACGACTCATTTTCGATAGGCATCTAGTTCAGGTCAAGAGAAACAACTGTATCACGTTAGGATGTTGTATATGGAACGGTTCTGAAATTATCACAATAACAAATCATAAATGGATTTTTATTTGTAAAAAGGGGCATAACTCTGCAAAATATTGTCCGAGATGACTCATTTTCGATAGGCTTCTGATTTACGTGAAGATAAATAGATGTAACAAGTTTGGTTGCCATGCATGAAACGGTTCTGTAGATATCGCGGTAACGGATTTTATTAGACAAGGGGCATAACTCTGCAAAATACTTTCTGACACGACTCATTTTCGATAGGCATCTAGTTCAGGTCAAGAGAAACAACTGTATCACGTTAGGATGTTGTATATGGAACGGTTCTGAAATTATCACAATAACAAATCATCAGAGTTCGAATTTGGCACCTGTCCGTCAGTCCGAGACTGGTAAAAAATCAAACGGACTGGTGTGAGTGACTGAACAAGTCCGTCGGACTGGTAACAAAAAAGCTCTCAGTTCATTGTGTAAACTATTTCTCTGGATATCTCCGCACAATTTGTAAAGAATGAAAAACGAAATGTTTGTTTTCGGTTACTCGACCGAGTCTAAAAAAATTTCCAGCAAATTCCAACAAAATCACGACCACGGCCGCATTTTACGACAACAACAACCGTAAAGCGGTGTGAACGCAGTCAGCATACCGTAAAGTGTGACTGTAATGCAGCATGGCAATGCAGGTTGGCGATCTTTACAGAAAATAAAGCTCCCAATTCCAGGTCGGGAATCGAGAAATCAGCAACATGATTACGCTTCAGTCGACCTGATCATGTTTACCAGGATAATTTTAAACATATTCTCCATCAACTTCGAAAGAAATCTTCTGATTTTTGGCTTGAAATGGCGTTTGTTGAAGCAGTGTTTTTCGCGACGACACGTGCAGTCAAAGTCGCCGTCAAAGTCTAGCCGATGGGGTTTGTCGTCTGTGATTATCTTCACACGCGCTCAAGAAATTCAAGAAATGCACAATTATTAATTTCTTATTTAGTAGCAACCATAACAGAGCACAAAATATTCATGATGACAAATGTTCCCACATGATCTTTTATTTAATATTAACGGACTAGTAAAAATATTTGCGGACTGGTAACATTTTTGGACTGGTTCAAATTTTTCTTAAATTCGAACACTGATCATAAATGGATTTTTATTTGTAAAAAGGGGCATAACTCTGCAAAATATTGTCCGAGATGACTCATTTTCGATAGGCTTCTGATTTACGTGAAGATAAATAGATGTTAACAAGTTTGGTTGCCATGCATGAAACGGTTCTGTAGATATCGCGGTAACGGACGGACGGACGACAATACCCCTAGGCCAAAGTTGGCCGAGGGGTAAAAACTCAAAAGTGTACGTTTTGGGCAAGAAATACTCAATATTTTTGACGAAAACTCAATCCTCGAAATGGTGCAAATTATTTCAATGATGTGAAATCCATCGCCGATCCTTCGACAATCTGGCTTCGAATGTTTGGGGATTTTCAGTTCTAGAAATAATTGCCAAAGTTTTGCCAATAACACGCTTGATACAGAAAGCGGAAGTAAACTCAGGTGTGAGACATGCGCAGATCACGATGGCGATATAACGACAGGGTCTCGACTACAGTCATAGGGCGACACAGTCTGCGATAGTGCTTTACAACAGACGATTGGCTAACACCAAATCAAGCGCTCCCATTGGTTGCTGATTGACAGGAAATCTGTACAACCTGTGAAGAGCATCTCTGCAGCCCAACATGAACTTGAGCAAGAGACTACATAGACACGACAAACTCCACATGCTTTCTGTTTCAGTTGGCGGGACGACGGGAATACGAGAACAAATTTACCATGTGGTTTTCTTCGCTGATAGTAGTGCGATACATTTTGAAATAAAACTACCGGCTGTGTTGTAAAGTTAAAATTTGAAAAGAAAACTCTTTTCATTGACGTACATGACAGAAGGAGCTTATGCGGAGTCCAGTTTTCGTTTTTATACTTTCGTAATTTGTGAATCTCCAAAGACTGACCTGTCAGTATTCATCATCACACAAACTATATTCAGATTATGGTCGAAATATTGCTAAATGCCTGGACCAAAATGATTTAATAATAAAAAATACACTGTTTTATTATAATTATAAAACTTTTTTAATCGTTGTAAGGACGAAAACAGGAATCTTGAATAAAGTGGCGACAGAGTCCATTTAACCCAGGTTCTGGCGGTTGCTTACATTGATGACATCCAGCATTTTGTTAAATTCTGCGTAACCTTTTCACGTAACCTTTGGTTAACGCAGTCAATTTTGGCGTAACCTAACCAATAGGTTACGCACCTGCAGTACCCGTAACCTTTTTGGGGGTTACGCAATGATCTCTAATGTCATGGCCTGTACCATTGGACTAGATTCTTTTCCATCACACAATGTTTATAATTCATGTCCAAATTTAATGTCTTCATTGTATTTCTCAAGTTGAACATTAACCAACAGAAAACTTCTTAAAATTTTATTTCAGTATTTCATTATAAATATCTATGATACGTAAGAACTAAATAAAACACGTTACCAGCTTCACCTGAATGCGTTATTAACGTTTAATTATATTTGGATTTTACAGTGAAATGTATCAGAGGTGAAGTGTGCCAGACCTGTTGACAGTTTGTGGGTTTATGTGGTGTTTGACTTCAGTATTACAGAAATTATTTGTTAATATCTTAATTGGTAGGGTGGTAAAAATATCCAAAAACTCAATATCAGCTTGTGGATGGGCCGTAAAAACTTGGAAAAACTCAATTTGAGCATAAAAAAACCTCAATATTTTGTATTGGGTAGTAAAAATTTGGACTTCTATGAATCCTTGTCTAATGAGAATGAGTTAGTCCCACAAAATCACTCAACATGCGCCTCTCAAAATCTGTGGTTTAGCAGACGACATATTTTGAGCACGAAAGTAGTGCCACTGGAAAATGAACGAAAACACGCATAAAATTAGATAAATGGAAATGTAACTTAAACATATCAGACCTGCAACTATACGCGAACATTAAAAACACAGAAACCTGGAAACTCTAAAGAAGGAAGTTTCAGACCTCTTTCTTGTCGTGTAAGAACTCTATCTTTTGCTGTATGTGTTAGCAAGACACAGAGCTGGTGCTCATTTTTTTCGGACTACAAGACAGGACCATTAGTCCCTACGGGCCTACATCGCCCCGTGAAAAGCTGCCCACCCACCCACCCCATTTTCAGACAGACAGGGTCACTGTCCACCTGAGCATCTCATTTCTTCTGTTGTCCACACAACATTAACTTTTACATTAATCTATCTACTGTGAAGGCTCTAATCATTCAACCACAGCTAGTGCATTTTCCCAGCCAATAATATGAGGATGATCGACTTTATTAGAATGCGAAGTTGATCAAATGGTTTGCCTATTAGTTTCTCTTACAATTAGGACGTAAAAATATTTATTAAATTGACTGATCAAATTTAGAATAGAGATTTATTAGACCAGTAGACCTACATTATACATGTCTAATGTCTGTCTCAGATAATATATCTCCCAACATTTCAGAGATTTTTTGGAGTGAATTTTTTGTACAATGTTGAAATTTGACACAGTATAGATTTGATTCCTGTATTTCATGAAAATCTGTTGAGAATTGATGAAAATCAACAAAACCTGCTACATGTATGTTGGAGGCACGATGGCGTTGATCTGACAATGTTAAACATGCAAGCTTGACGTCAAAAATAACCCACAAATCTCGCATCTAGTTTTTGTTTTCACAATATATTGATAACTACTGGAAAGATTTCATGTTACATGTACTTCTAGGAATAAAATTACTATAATTGATACTGTGTGAAGTTTCAATGTTGTCTCTGAAAGATTGTCAAAAATATCTGGGATATATTATTTGCAACAGAATTGAGAAAGTAGACATGGTAGATCATGAAAACAGCAGTTTTACTGTTTCAAAGCTTTTTCAACAGAAGACTTCCTCAATAACTGAAGTCTAAAGTAATCAAGTCCATCGCAAGAGAAAATTCTTGGACTATTTCTTATTTCCACTACAGCTAGTTCCCAGTGACTCAGACATGTTTAACTTACTCATCCCCTGGATTTTGGATCCAGAGTTCTGATTCATCACCATTCACTCGTGAAGGGCTGGCACCGGCTGTGCCTGGAAACACAAACATAAGTTCATTATAAATACATGCTGCAATGTAGGATAAAAAGCATCAGTGTATGAAAGTACTTAGAGGGTGTTACATGGCACTGAAATGGGTTGTAGATGGTTCATTCGTGTGCAAAATTACATAAAGTAGTCGCTTATGTTTGTCAAATTTGTGAGAGCTGCTGTTGATTGCTCTCCTAGATGTATTGTGTGATCAATTTATCGAGATATTGTGGGGAAACTTTAGGTGACAATGGAAGAGTGATCACGCTTCTTAAAAACAAGACTGATAAAGTACATATAAGCTTATGAGTTATATTTGGCTTGAAGCCAGATCAGAAAAATAAAAAATAAATAGTGGATTATTATAGATGTAAAATCAGCCTCAAAATCTACAGATTTTTAAAATCTCTCCTGTGTTTTTCAGCAGCAAAGTTTGCTGAAGTATCATAGGTATATTTGATGATAGTGGGATTGCCATATATACAATGAATGCAAGAATATCTTGGAGAAATCTGAAACTCTGCCTGTTTCGACGGGTTTTCTGTTTCGCCATTGAATATGATGTACGTGGAGAGGAAAATGACGTCACTGCATGATGTTTGAGTGACGCAGGCGGCGATGTAGCGATGTTCTGACATGGATCTGAATGCTGTCAGCTGCAGCCCTGGGATAACATCATGGCTCGTGCCTAAGGTTCGGTAGAGTGGCAGAGCATAGGTAGCCAGAAAGCACATGTAAACTCTGATTTGAGGCTGATTACATCTTTAAGACAACTCAGTGATAAGGCCATCCACAATAATATTTTTGTTTCCAGTAACCCTACCTACCCATATATTTTGAAATCAATGAAATCCTATACAAAAAGGTCAAAAATTGAAGAAAAAAAAAAAATACCTGCCAACCTACCCAATTTTTCTAAAGTTGATTACACAAATATTATTGTGGCTGGCCTGAGCTTTCAAGTCCCTTGTGGAATAAGGGAGATAAATGACTTTCTGTAGCTGATGTGGGATTCCAAATGAAAAATATGCATCCATATGATGCTCAACCCTAAAAGTATTTAATTTGAAATTTTAATTTTAATTTGATGATTTTTTGCATTCAGCAATTAACTTTCATCTGTAATAATTTTAGTAAACTCAACAAAAATAAGACGATCAAAATCAGATACGGTAATTTCCCTATTAATTCGCGATGTAGTGATGAAACTCAGCACTCCAAAAATTGGCTACTTTCGAATTATTTGTGGAGCGAATTCTAGAAAAACGCGATGTTCGAATTAAATGTCGCGCCGACTTTCACGGAGAATCCAAAATGGCGGACCGCTTCGCCGTGGTCGTAGTGATCGTATTTATTACCGTGTATTAACTTTCGATATCTCATCAGTTTCCATAAAATGCAGTGCAGTGTGTGATGGGAAAACTGACGTTTGTCAACTGTGTGATTTCCTGTCTATGTTTCATTAAACGATAGATGCAATCAAAGCCAAGATATAACAAGTTTGAATGAGGTATTGTGAAATTTATAGGACGAACAAGGGCCACACATTAACACACAAACCCATAATACTGCAGCGTTAATTTGAAACCCCTTTAAATTGCCTCTTGCTGGTGAATCGCGCATCCTCACCCAGAGCTGAATTTGGGCTTCCGAAGGGACAAGGTATTCCCCAGGCAGCCAATTCAATGTTATTACACGATCTCATTTGCATATGAATAAGTATCATTTCCAGTCTGGGTGAAACTTGCATGCTGCACGTGGACTCTCCTATTTCACTATATATTCATGCTGCTCAGATTCTCTCCACTGGAAACTGAAACATCTTGTCACCCCTATCCTGAATTTGGATTCTTCCATTTTATGTGGTTTTCTCTGGAGGACAAGCTGTGCTGAATGGGGAAATAGCTGGACAGGCTAAAAATAAACTAAACACTTCATTAGCAAACTATCCCGGTACTCAAAACAATGTAGCCATTGACAATTTAAATATCAAAGGAGACCTGCAGCAAATGCCATTCATGTGGAGGCTTGGTGTTTCAGCAGGAAATTGAGGGGCACTGAGGGGGTATCAGGGGTTATTCTTGACAAAAGTTTTTCATCTACTCAATTTCTGAATTCAATAAAACTCAATTTTTTTCGCGCGCCTTCGGCGCGCTAAATAATACCTAAAACTCAATTTTTCCCGATTTTCATCGAATGAAGTATGAAAACTCAATTTTCCCCAATTTTCATCGAATGAAGTGCGAAAACTCAATTTTTAGTGCCTTTTCATCTTAGAAATAGGAATAGCATGCAAAAAAAATACATGCAATACCCAAAAAAAAAAAGAGATTGCGTACGGGCGTTTCAGAGGTATATTTCTTCCAGTGTAAATCTAAATGATGAAAAATTCTTCTGTGCTTGAAAACAGCTGATGCATACACAGGTTTGCAGTATGCATCTCAAATGTCAGTTGTATGGCCAACATTTTGGTTGGCTTTCAGAAAAATGAAAATAAAATGCGCCCTCCATCACGTTTTTTTTTCACCCCCTCTACAACATTGTGTTGTTGTTGATGCGCAGCAATACCGAACCCACGTGTTGTGAAAATCAAAGTTCTTGTCTCGCATTTTCGATTACATAATCTATTACAAAATCTATTCATGGAGACACTTTATATTTCTTGACATCTGGCAGCTCTACATATATCATCCCGCCTACTTTCACTTTCAGCGACGTGCAAATGCCTGCGTCTGACTCTCCCCATTTACTGGAGTTTATTATTGATTAGCTCCGGTGTAGCCTTGTTCCATACTACGTGAGAACAAGTCACGTAGTATGGAACAAGGCTACACCGGAGCTAATTATTGATCATCGACGAGGAGTCAACTGTATGAATGTCTCCATGCATAGATCTTTATTCAGTTCTTTATTTTTCTAAGTTCAGTTTTTCAGCATTTTAACTGTTACGCTGCGGCGAGTCGTTCAAACGGCTCTCGTCTTTCTATACGAAAAATGCGACGAGCCGTGCTTCTGCCAATGCGAGTGCAGCGATGTACCATTCTGAAATCGCTTTTTTCAAATTTACCAAGCATGAAACTCGATAAAAACCATACATATATTGTTAGCTAAGCCTGATTTGATTTCTTGAATGTAAACTTGATATTCTGTCTCAGAATAACGAAGTCGGGAGGAAGAAATAAAAAAAAAATACACCAACGGAGATTTCCATAAAACGTTGTCGAGAAGCCGCCCAGAAAATATAAAATACTCACAGAAAACCCCTTCAAAATATATGATTCTTTGGTATAGTTGAAGTACAGAAGCTCAGTTTATATTTCCAAAATGCGGGTTTCGATTAAATCCGCTAAACAAACTTTATTTTCAAATTTCTTTCGAGCTTCTGCGCCACGTAATTTCGTTGCGATGAGATAAAAATGGCGTTTCCCTCAGATCAGCTTGACCCAGTTGAAGGCGATGTAGGTTACGTTACCCCGCTTGTCCAATCAAGGTAACCGATACAGGATCGGCTGTTACCGTTACTAGAGAAACGGGAAAACACCCCTTGCAGTTTTTCGATGTTATCGTCTGTTTGATTGGCCATCGGTCGAAATCACGCATTCAATCAAGGAATCAGAAACTACAAGGAATTCCCTTTCCAATGAAACGTCATACGCCCGCATGCAAAGTGGAACAAAACGTAGGCTGTGCGTATAACAACAACAACGCACACATCGCTCTTCCACCACGTGAGTGCAGTCTTTTCTTTCTTCTCGCGAGCTGTATTATCTTTGCATTTCGTTACAGAAACTCAATTTTATTGAAGGAAACTCAATTTTTTCGCGCGAATGTCCGAAAAATAAAATACTCAATTTTTTCATGGAAAACTCAATTTCCAAAAAAACGTCAAAACTCAATTCTTATTTGTTTTTCATCGGGGTTACCCCGATGAAAAACTGTCAAGAAAAACCCCTGAGTATTATTGATGTGATCAATTTTACGGCCTGTTGCTTAGTGACCGAACAGTAACGGGAACGTGTGAAACAATCTATCGTGTTAGTGATAAATATTCGTTACATTGTGCAGTATGTGTGAAATTTATACTTAAAAATGAATTTGAATACCTATTTCAAGTAGCGCTGTGTATAAATCACCGGTATAAAGTCATAATGTCTGCCTGAATGAATATTCAGCACAGCAAGGTTCTGGAGAGACGGAAAACGCAACAATGAAGAGGAGATAATTTTGCAATCTTCCATGTTTTTGCTTTGTGAAGATTGGGCATATTTTGCACTTGTATCTTCACATTTTCTTGCCTTCTATTAAATTTTGAAAAATAGGAAAATTAGTCCCTAAAATGTTTAGTTCACACACAGCATCAATTTATGTCTGGTCAATCATCAAAAATTTGCGCTGGAAGGTAACGATTTTGCTTACTAATCTTCTGGGCAGGAGCAGTCGCCAATAAAGTTTCACTAGTTCCGCAGAATAAACGACAATCAGAAATTTAGCCTAGGCTCAGCCATAGACGAGACAAATAACTCCTCTCTCACCAATATGCACAGTTTATCTTGGACCCGCGGATAGAATGGTAAAGTTTCTAAATATTTACGCCAACCTTGTGTTACAATGCATTATCTCATGTGGATATCTGGAATTCGTCCATACATGTATCTATTTGCAGGGTCTGTTGGATCAGGATGTATTTCATAGGTCCTTGTTTGCCAGCTGTTTAGAAATTGTCATCTTTTCTTACAACTCACAAAGGTAAGAATGACAAGATGTCCAGATATCTGATGTCTGTTCTTATGCTTATTATATCTCCTTTTACATATTTATTAAGCACATTTCTTAAGGATTGCAAATATATAAATTTGTTCACTGTAAACCAGTGGGTTATGAAGATATTCTGATTTAAGAAAAAATTAATTTAATATTTAATATTTTTTAAATGCTATTTTCAAAACAGTATTCAACTTATCATAACTTACTCCACCATTTCCTGTAGAAAACAACTCAAACAGGAGATCTGTGTCTCAGTTTTTTCAATTTTGGCCTAGTTCTCATTATATTGACATTTAATTATGCCCCCCTCTACTTATAGGGGGGCATATAGTGATCGCTTTGTCCATTCGAATTTCTTGTCCGCGCAATATCTCAGTTAATATTTGATGGACAGGATTGAAACTTGCATGAAAAGTGGCCAGTGCCTCGTAGTTGTGCAGCGTAGAGTTTTTCCCAAGATTTGGTTATATTTTCAAGAGTTATGGCCCTTGGTTCCTGAAATCTCTGTGCATTGGGACTTGAGGCTTGAATCTTGGTTAATATTGTATGGACAATTATGAAATTTTCATGATATGTGGTCAGTGCCCTGTAGTTGTGCAGTGTGAAGTTCCTCCATGTTTCGCGTATATTTTCAAGAGTTATGGCCCTTTGTTGTTGAAATCTTTGTGAATTGGGACTTGTCCGGGCTGGATCTCGGTTAATATTGTATGGACAAATATGAAATTTGCATGATATCTGGTCAGTGCCCTGTAGTTGTGCAGCGTGAAGTTTCTCCGTGTTTCGCTTATATTTGCAAGAGTTATGGTCCTTGGTCCCTGAAATCTCTGTGAATTGGGATTGTCTGGGCTGGATCTTAGTTAATATTGTATGGACAATTATGAAATTTGCATGATATGTGGCCAGTGCCATGTAGTTGTGCAGCATGAAGTTTCTCCGCGTTTCCTGTATATTTTCAAGAGTTGTAGCCCTTTGTTCTTAAAATCTTTGTGAATTGGGACTTGTCCGGGCTGGATCTCGGTTAATATTGTATTGACAATTATGAAATTTGCATGATATGTGGTCAATGCCCCATAGTTTTGCAGCGTATAGTTTGTCTGCGTTTCGGTTATAATTTCAAGAGTTATGGCCCTTTGTTCTTCAAATCTTAGTGAATGGGATATATATATGTATATATATATTTGTCCAGGCTGGATCTCGGTCCATATTATATGGACAAGTATGAAATTTGTATGATATGAGGCCAGTGCATTGTAGTTGTGCAAAGTAAAGCACTTCGTCCGTCTGTCCATCCGGGTTTCTTGTCTGTGAAATATCAACCAATACAGAACAGAACAATGGCGGGGCAGTGTCGGACTAAAGCGGAAAGGGGGGCATACAATTAAGCAATCTCTGATTGCTTCTTTTCTGGGTTGACTATTTATTTACAAAATCGAGCAACTCGCAGTTTTGAACTTTGGAGTTCAATTAAATGTCAATAAAATAAGAACTAGACCAAAATTGACAAAACGGAGACACAGAGTTGTCTCCTACAGGAAATGATGATGTAAGTTACTACAAGTTGAATGCTTTTTTGAAAATAGCCATTTAAAAATGAAGGCTCACTTTTCCAAATTATTATATGCCCGCCAAAAGGCGACATATTATGTGATGGCGGTTTCCATTCGTCTGTCAGTCCGTCCATGCGTGTCCGGTCTATATTTGGGACAGTTTTCTATCTACAGTTCCAATTTTTGGTGAGTGGATACCCTACGGGGAGACGATGTGTCCCGTACCAAAATGAAGGTCGAGGTTGCTGGTCAAAGGTCACTGGCCTGAAAAACAGGAAATCACTGAAGTGTTCGTGTCTGCCGTCTATATTTGTGAATGTTTTCTATCCACAGTCGCAATTTTTTGTGAGTGGATACACTAGGTGAAGACGATGTGTCGCGTACCGAAACTGAGGTCTGCCTATAGGTGGCTCCACCTGGGGACGAAGTTAAAATTTTGTTTCTGGATAACATAACTTTTGAAAAACTTAACGGAATCTTTTCAAATTTTGTATGTGGGTACCTCGACTCAAGATCTCACTTGGGATTGTTTTTCACGCCGATCCACCTGTAGATAGGTGACATCACCTGTGGGTCAAGTTGATATTTCGTTTTCTGACATTAACTTCTGAAAACCTGACCGAATTATGGTAAATTCGGTATTTGTGGGTACCTTGCCACTGGATCACACTTGTGATTGCTCTCCATGGCGGGTACTGAATGTTATGGTTCCAAGCCAAATCAATTGTTTCAATGTCGTGGGACTTCAACTGCTCAGGTTTTTCATTTCTACTGTTGCTTATGTGCTTTTCATGTACCTTTCCTCCATAGAATGTTTCCGTGGATTGTGGATATATTTGAACTGGCACCATACTACTTCTACAAAGTGATAGAACTGTTGATACGAGCAGAGGAAGGGTTGTCCAGAGATGTGGTCAAACACTTAAACCATGCAAGTACTTCATATTCACATCTGATGGTCTAGTGGTGGAGCAGGTCATACTGTAAGTCTCCAGCTTGATTCACCACTTATCGGTCGAAGGGCGGTGGTTCTCTCCGGGTACTCCGGATTCCTCCACCAACCAAACTGACTGTCACCATATGAGTGAAACAAACTTGAGTGTGACATTAAGGGAGCGTGTCAAAAGTTTTGACGCGAACGTGTTCATTTTTGAACAGGGGGTCGTTCATTTCCGCATGCGTCAGGTCGTTTATTTTACAGAGCAGCGTCAGAAAATGAACACTAGAACGTTCATTTTTGAATGCACTCTGACGTTCATTTTTGCACGTTCGTTTTCGCATGTTCATTTTCGCGAGCAGAAATGAATAACATACAGAAACCTGCCTTGCGATGTTACAATTATAAAATGCGCCGGGTCAAATCTACTTTCCCGCAGCGCGGCCTTCCTCTGTTATAGAATTTATTGTAACTTGCCATGTGCTTTGCATTGTTTATATACATGTGTTCAGTGCATTCTGTAAAATTCTGTGTCCGATATCTGCGATTTTGTTTAATAAACGGATGATATATGGAAGGACAATGATAGAAATGTTTCTCTGTTAGGGGCCTAACGGCTTCAGTGTTTTGTCGCCACCTGGAGATATTATCTTAAATTATCTGAAATCGTTGAATGTTGTAAAATAGAGAACTGTTAATTGATCTTTGTTTCTATAAGAAAATACGTGTGTTGGCTTTTTTTGTTTCAAGTCATTTTCGCTGGCTATCCAAAATCCGCCGTTGATATCGGCCGGTTCGATAAAAATGCTGTTGTCGACCCTTCAATTCAGCGCTCGTGAAACGATCACAATGCTGTGTACATAGGATATTCCATTCCATTCCTTTTCTTCCGTTAAAAGCCAAGATAGAACAAGCTTGAATGAGGGTGTTGTGAAAATTATATACGGGACAAACAGGGGCCACACATTAATTAACACAAAAACCCATAATACTGCAACGTTATTTTAAAACCCCCTTCAATTGCCTCTTGCTGGTGAATCGGGCATCCCCACACAGAGCTGAATCTGGGCTTCAAAGGGGCAAGGTATTCCCCAGGCAGTCAGTTCTATGTTGTTACACACGATCTCATTTGCATATGAATAAGTGTCATTTCTAGTCTGGGTGAAACTTGCATGCTGCACGTGACTCTTACGTGGACTCTCCTGTTTCACTCTAAATTTCATGCAGTCCAAATTCCCTCTATAGCCTATAGTATTGGACCCTTCTATCTTGATTTAACAGGGAGTACTACAGTGTAATTCCCTCTGCTGGTAACCTAACCATCCCGCACACCCCTATCCTGACTTTAGATTCTTCCATTTGATGTAGTTTTCCCTGAAGGACAAGCTGTGAAGCGTGGCAAGACTATTAAAACAAATATGCTGTACAGGAAATTCACAGCTGGACATGCTAAAAATAAATTAAACACTTCATTTGCAAGAATATCCCACACTCCAGGTGAATGTGAACACAGATTGTTACACTGATGAGAGGAGTCAGGACTCAAAACAATGTAGCCATTGACAATTTAAATATCAAAGGAGAGCCTGTCAAGGCTTGGGTTTCAGTTGGAAATTAAGGGGCTCTGAGGGGTTATACTATTACGCTGTGCGATGTGAACACCTCAATCATTTCAAGTTTGTTTCATATAAAGTGGACTTTAATGATGATAATAATAATAATAATAAATATACGGCATCTTTCTCGAACATGCTATATGTTTGTGATCTTCATGTTTTAATGCACAAACAAATAATGCTTGAGAAATGTAGACTGTAAAGTCCAGATTTCTTATCAATCATGTGATTCTTAATTCAGAGCTTTATTGATCAAAATACGATGATAATAAAATCAACGTTATATGTACATCTGTTCAAGGGGCTTTCCGAGATGGCTCATTTTTGACACCAAATAATAAATATAACGAATAGCATTTAGAACACCGCAAGATGTGTAATAAATTAAATTGAAACGACAATATTATGCCGAGTTTTCAAATGTTGACAGTGTCAGTTACGGCCTGCCAGGAAAATCCCGGGTGGTCATTTGGTGTGCATAAAAAGCCATCTGGACCTGGAGACTATCACTATTTTCCCATACGAAAAAAATTAGTAGCGGTGAAGAAATCTGATGCAATGAAGCACACACCTTACAACTTGATATACCCGGGAACGGCAACCGACTTTGAGCTCTCCCCCTTTCTGGGCCTCCTGTGCAGACGGTCCACGTGCGTCAGGCACGATCATATACAGAGCAGGTCAGATAGAACAATAGGGGACAGCTATATACGATTGACAAACATTCGCGATCAACATCCGTCGAATGCCATCTATCAAATTTGTTATATAAATGTCATACAAATACGTAATATAATAATGTGTGGTTTGATATCATAACGAAGTCCTTATTCGTCTATCAAATTTCTTCAAATTACGAACATTTTAAGGAGCTTAATTCACCAAATTGTTCACCCGATTATTGTATCATTAGAGCATTTCCACAAAGTGGATGCTCTTATGTTTTCATGAGAAACGGATCCGCCGCCGCCGCGACTTTAAACGGGAATACCTCTGAAACTGTTAAATATTTTCGGGTCAGACTTGGTGTACTATTTCCTTAGGCCTGGGAAATTTGTCTGGTTGTGTTTCGATACCCGCTGTTCACCACTAGGTGGCGTTGTAGTCAGAGCATAGGTAAACCTTTCTCTGACGATTTCATCTGAACGGCTTGTCTGATTTCTTTGAAATTTTATTACAATGGTCTTGAAGGATAGTCAATGTGCTGAAAAGGTTTTGGTGTAGCTGGCATAATTATAAAGGCAAGTTTTTTGCGTCTCAAAAAAAAAGTTTTTTGTGAAATAAAAATTCACCAATTCGCTTGGAGAAATATTCAAAAACTGTTCTATTCTAGGTTGCCAAGCATAAATATAGGATTGCCGACATGATAATTCCCTTTCGGTGCGAATCAAATTGCCATTTAAATGAAAAATCTCATTTATCTGACTTAACGTCAAAACCTCCATAACCATTATCACGATTAAAGTTTTTTCCATTAAACTTTTATGTGCCGTCTGCCTGGGGCTTTAGATTTCACCCGCTTGTTTCTCGTGGCATTTGGTCATCACTAGATGGCGCTATAGACATGAATACAGGTAAACATGTGTAACATCATATCTTCTGAACAACGTGTTTGATTTCCATGAAATTTGGGTATAATGATCTTGCAAGATAGGCAAAAAACTGACAAGATTTTGGTGGTGTTAGCGAATCATGGAGACGCATTTTTGCATCTCAAAATAAGATTTTGTTTTCACAAAAATGAAAATTTGCTTCTTAATCAGGGAAAAGTAATTCTATTTTGCTGAACATGAATGTAACATTCCCAGTGTTATAGTTCACATCCCTTGTAGGGCCAAATGGCCATTTTCTTAAATATATGGTTCGTGATATTGTTCATCATTGGGTGGAACTATAGACAGTAAACTTATTGGTGTTTCAACTGTTCATGAAATTTATTATTGTCAGACAGACAAAGGATTTCAAAGGACTGAAAGTTTTTTGTTTTTGATTGATTGAAATTGAAGGCCCACCTCTCATACGGATTTTGCAGCCCATCAACATAATGCTTGATTTATATCTCATTATACATTCTTTTTTACATTTACTAATTTTATTAACATGTTTTAAAAATGGATTGTAAGGACATAGGTGCTGTTAGTGCTGGCATAGTCATGTGGCACAGGGTAAAGTCAGCTAAATATATCTATATCAAGGCTACATCAATCCCTGCTTACACACATAACTAAAATGCAGTCAGAGAAAATATGCTGCCATGAGTGTCTGGTCAGTATGGAGAAAGGATTCAAGTGAGCTTGAAGTCCGACCATTTTTGTCAAATAGAAATACTGTAACACTGTCTGCTTTACCTTTCAGTCATTATATTATAGGACTGTATGTTGACCATTCAGGTAATAAGACCTGTAATTGTTGACTTATTGCATAATGCACTTTACATAAGTGGACTAGTAGACTTTGTGTCAACAAAGTAAACACTTCATTTCCAAAATCAGTGCTATTTCTCTCTCCATTACTGATATAGCCCTGGGCTTCCAGATTTCTGGGGATGCATTCTGGCCAATTTTCAATGAATGAAATCACAAATTATCACTCAGTTAATGCACAATTTTTTGTTTTATGTGGAGGTCCCCAGAATGTATTTGAAACTCGAGATGTGAAATTGCACATACCATTGCATTTTGCCAGCATAGTTACAAATGTTGATAATTATTTTTTAACTGAAAAAGTAGAAAGATTTTCTACATACCTGCTATATGGCACATCCCACCTGGGAAATTTTTACAAGTATATCTAATTGAAGTAATCCATTGGAACCACTGATGATTTTCCAATAATAGAGAAGAAAATCAACTCCGAGTAGACAAATTTCATTCTGTATAGTTCGCTATTAGTTATACATGTAGCATCTTCAGCAGTGAACAAAGTTACAAACAGCCCCATAGGCACAGTACATGTATACAAGGCATAATGTGATCTTAGCCAATACACATTTATGAATAGGATTAAAGCCATTAAATTATGTCAGTCAGGTTGGACGCATATTAAAGTGCTGTCATTTTCAGAAATTGTTAAGCGATAACCTGACAGCGATCTACAAATGGTGTGATTCAGGTGATACAATACACACTCTAATTGATGAAAACAATACATAATCTGGTTATCTGGCATGAACTAAGTAAACTGTGCACAAATGAATAAAGTATGGTGATAAAGTGGGTATGTACCTACATTGCAATACTTCTACATGACATGAAGTTTGGATAAGACTTGTCATTTTAAGATAATATAGGTATAATTTTTTTGGCAATCCACATCAGAATTGATGGAAACTTACAAATGTTGTAACTCGCATGTTTCATAATTGTATATTCCCATGCGAGTTACAACATTTGTGGAGTGTGTATTGTAACACCTGAATCACACCATTAAAGTTCAATAATGTTCACTCTCAGACAGTCTCTAGTAACTAATAAGGGCTGTCAATCTGTACATGCATATTCCTACGAAGTAGGCTACAGATCGCAAATTGTCCGGTAATGAGTCAGTGAGGCAGTCAGTCAGTCAGTCCATCCGAATCCTTTCGTCGGCAAAATAAGGAGAACTGTTGACATTAGAACCTTGGTTTTTGGCATGAACGCGCATTAGGGCATTGTTACCAGCAAGTTCTGAGCTGACCGAATTCTGATGAAAATTTGATTTATAATTATTTTTTTTATTATTTATTGATGGCTCAGCGAGTGCACTGTCATGCTCATCGGGAACCCTTGGCTGTAAGTTTCACTGTATATATAACACAGTACAAAATCTGGTGGGATATGCCATCCGAAATTGTTTTTATGAAACAGGAAATGCTACTTTTCCATCATTTGTTAGTGCATTTATCTACACTGCTATTACCAACTTGTCAGTCTCAATACACACAATTCGGTATATTGTTATAGATATACATGTATGTAAACTGTGACCTTTAACGTGTATCCTATTTCACATCCAAACATTTCATCACAGACTACATCAGGCTACAAATTCAGGTCAAATTGCCCACTGATGGTGAAATATCCTACATCAACCAATTAAGCCAGCCTGGTGCAATAACCCAGCAGAAGAAAGAAAGATGTGGTATCATCCTTCAGATTAGTCTGTGTGAGCAACAACGATAAAAGTTTACTGAGGGTGAAACAAAGCCATGACGGCATTTTTAAAGGGTCTCAATTTATTTTCTTTGAACAGAATTTAACTAGATAAAGTAACTTTTATCATGATGTGAAAATATGAGCACATACTTTGAGTTTTTTTGTGACTATATCACACTGGGATATAATTTAAACAAAAAATTACATGTGTAAACAAAATATGTCTAAATTTTTCTTGTCATTTCAAATCATGATCCATTTTGATTCCTTGATTAGGGGATACAGAATCACTGCCACGGAGGGTGTTGGTGTGTCACAGCAATGCAATTCCGATTCACACAACGAAGCTGAGGTGGTTTAATGTTTATCAATGAAGAAAATCACCGACCAACCGTCATAGAATATAATGTGAAACAAGAAGACCGGAATAGTACATTCATCAAATTGCCGAAACCCAAAATGTGTTGTCTCATGTATCTAGATAACAACGTGATGTAGATACGCTATTTATTCGTCTTTGTACCGGTTATGCTCAGGAGAATGACATAGAATCATTATTATCTTGTGCAGAGAAAGTGTTGGTCTTGAGTTGAATTACCGTAAACTACATAAATGCTACCTTTCTACTATAGTACTATATATAAAAATTTGTTGTATTGTTGCGAAAATAATACGATTCAAAAAGTTGTTTTGATCCTGGACAAGGGCACTGAAAACCATTAAGAGATGTAAATGTATTTTCACACGTAAAGCTTGAAATCTACTGAACCTATATTATTCAATCTGTTTCCTTTAATTAAAAAGTTGTAAAATTAAATCGGCGATCGTTATTTATTTTGGAATGAAGGTGCATTAGGAGACTGTTACCAACAAGTTCTGAGCTGACCTACTTTTGATGAAAATTTCTGGTGATTTTTGATGAAAATCACTGGCGATTCTGACTTGGGCGGTGCCCATCTTAATATAGGCAGGATTTCAACTGGGGGTGGGGATTTCCAAGAGTTCAGTTCGTGTTCGAGTCCTAATTCCTACTCTACTTCGTAGGTCCTGTGACGTTAGTCACACTGCTCATGTTAACAAGAGATGGTTCAAATTATAGTTTATTTTCCTGTGAAATTGGATAGATAAAATGCATAAGAAAATTAACAAATGAATGATCCTTAGTGTATGGTGTTAAATTAACTATTTTCGTCTGAATTTGCACGGGTTGAAAACAATAGCTGTCCAATTATAAAAATAGCAGGTGATGTTCAATTTGACCTGAGATTTTTCTCTGAAGAAAAAAAACAGCAGGTCATCAAAAGTTTTCTATTTCGGACCCTGGATGGATCAGAAGCCTAATTAATGAAATTGACTGACCTTCACCTGTTTTATCGAGGTCAAATTTAGCACAAGCAATAAATTTTAAAGGAGTGAAGATGAGCTCTCCAAATTCATCATCGTCAGGCAATTGGTGACTGACTAGAAGCCTATCCCATTTGACTGAACCTATTTTCTCTAGGTTATATACTTTATATTATGATATAACATGAAATATAGCTAGGCATTCTAAATTGATACCACATATATGCATCTGATGATGGACCTGAACTCTTTGAATATGACTGATTTCTCAAGGTCAAAAACTGTATGTTAAGTCACATGTTAACTGCCAACATTCACTCCAAATCTAACATTGTCATCATTTTGTTGTGGCTGTGGTTGTCTTCCAGAACAATTTAACGAATTTTGCACTTGTTCCAACAGCTTCATGCTTCAACAGTAACTTAAACCATGCTATATCGGCTGAGGTGTTTAAACACCTTTCATTTCCTAGCTCTGACATGCTGCATCACTGTCGAAATATGGGTACCATGACAGAGTGATAGATCACACAGCCAGTGAAGGTTCCTGATTTACATTGAATGTCCTTATTGCCTAAGTAATATTAGCAGCATTTTACAACAATTCACTGACTTACAGTGAAAAATTATAGTGAAAGGTATTTATTTTTTATTGTTTGGCATTTTTATTTGCTGGCATTGTTTCAGATAGAGTACAACAGCCTAATTCATACAATCAGAAATAGAAAAGGGGGTTAAAGTCTTTATGTTCAAACTTTCATAGGAAATATAAAAGTGGCAATTTGAAATTTTATTTTTATTCGATTTTTTAATGTCGGTTGGTCCATGAAATGCAAAATAAAGTTGGTGTTACCTCACACTGGGTTTCGCCCATTGGTGAAGAAATCCCTTCTCCGAGGCACTTCTACCAGTGATGATTCCTGATTGCCCATCCTCCAGGGGTATGGGCCCCACACACTGTCCCATCCTAAAAAAGATTGCCACCCCTAATAGGGTGTGTGCCCAAATTGGGGAGATCTAAAGCCCTGTGAGTACCAAATTATGTGTTACAAAATTATCTGGGGAAATGCTCTTCGCCCGTTTTTCAAACGAGCTTTAATTAAATTCCCCATCAGTCGAGTGGCTGCTTGAAGTGAGCCGAGTTCCTTGTAGCAGCTGTATTCTGGAGTATGAAAGTATACAATGTAAGAAGCCATTAGAATTGAAGTGAAACAATCATGTGAATTTTTATAATTTTTCTTTGTTAATTTCTGGTTCAACTAAATCTCCATACAGGTTTTCAAATAACAAATAAATGCTTATTAACTATAAATTGTACAATTGAAATATGTGAAGATCCTTAGCTTTGGTATATGAATAATGCAATCAATAGACAAGGAAAATATAGCCTGTTATAATGATTTAAAGTCTAATCATAGTTGATTATACTTTTTCTGATTACAGCTAAAAATAGGTTATGCTAACATGTTATTATCAATATATTTTAAAACATATTTCTTTACCATTTTGTCAACAATTTAGTATGGAAATATTCTCTAATCTTCTGGAAGCAACAAAAATCAATAAATTTTATAAATCAATAAACAGTTCAAAACAACTAGATAATTTATTTAGAGCTATCATCCCCCCAACCAGTTAAATCCCCCTGTTTTGACATGAACAGGAAGTATAAAAGCAATTTTGTGATAAAAATATCTCACCCTCAGGGGATTAGGCCTAACCCCTAACCCAGCCCACCCCTAACCCAACCCACACTGCCTTGATGAACCTTGGTAGATCTGAAAGTGATATTGAGACAGAGATATGGATATTTCTTTGTGAAAGCCATGCTAAATGACCCATTAAATTTGACTGCAATTATAAGGTGAAGTACATTTCAGCTCAGTTCTTTGCTTATTAAGTTATGAAAAAAATAAGAATTATAGTTATATTTATACTTTACTTACCATATCACTAGCTGCACTCATCACCATCTGCAATACAGTTCTTCAAACCTCCATACTTCTAGCTTAACATGAACAAATCCACCTGACTTTTTCACTTAGGTCAGCCATTTTGTTGTTGTTGATGGTGGCTCCCCCGGTGGTCAATTAAATTTTCAAGGGCAGATAACTCCACGCATTTTGTGAGACATTTAAGCGGAAAAAGACTATCAGAAACAGAAATTATATATATATATTTAAACAATTGATAATAATGAAGAGGATAATATAAAGTATTCTTTAATGGACATTTTTTGTTGCTGACATTATGTTAGAACTGATTCTTTTAAAAATATTTTCCCATTTTGTCCAATTTTACTATAAAATCATGGATTTGGACTGATTATAAAATCTGAATTCAACAAGATTTCTTATCTATTTTGATAACACTAATATGTGAGAGACTGATATTATTAATATATTTATTTTATTCAAATGGGAACCCATGGTACAGATCACTGTCAAAGATCAAAAAAAGTGTTCACAGTTCTTGAGTAATATGTCAGTAACCACATGTGAATATTTTACCACTGTGAAGTACAAATCTGATGTTTAGTGGTTTCATGGAAATGAGATTTGATGTCACTGAGTGAAATCAAATCAGCCAACTTTAAGCTGGGATATTCCCAGAGCTAATTAAGATCATTGAAACTTGTATACATGTAGTTCTATATTACAATAATGTTATGTAATGTTATAATGTTATGTTACTGTAAAAGTTTGTAGGAAAATTCCAATAATCTAGAAATCCTATTGGATTGAATCTTATAGGATTTTTCAGAATCATATAGGATTTTTTAGAATCTTATAGGATTTTTCAGAATCTTATAGGATTTTTTAGAATCTCATAGGATTTTTCAGAATCTTATAAGATTTTTCAGAATCTTATACGATTTTTTAGAATCTAATAAGATTTTTCAGAATCTTATAAGTTATAGGATTCTATAAGATATTTTTTCAAGGGGAAGTCCCCCAAGTTATGCTATAAAACTGACAAAGTCCAAGAAATGTCTTTGAGGAGTACCTTAGATTATGCTCAACAATAACTAAGTCTCAGAAGTGTCCCTGAAGTCCCCCAAGTTTTGCTGAAGAACTGACAAAGTCCATGAAGTGACCTTGAGGAGTACCTTGGATTATGCCGAACAATAACCAAGTCTCAAGAGTGTCTCTGAAGTCCCTCATTTTTTGCTATGAAATTGACAAAGCCCAAGAAGTGTCTTTGAGGAGTCCCTTGGCTACTGCCTTTTTCTAATGAAGTACCTATGAAGTGTGCCAGTATTTTTCTCTGTTGTTGAAAATACTACAAAATGACACGATAATTTAGAAGATATCCAGGTAACACCTCCTGACTAAGACGGAGTTTTATTTCACACTGGTGTGTTCGCACAATGAGTGCCCATCGCAGTGCGATAGAGTGCCAAAGTACATCCATCCATCTCTAGAGTTCCATGTCACCAATTTGATGTCGTTTTTCAGAGCACCGACTGTATATGGAGGTGGCTTATGCATACCAGAACAAGTTCAAGTTTGCCCTGACCACAGAGAAGGTTGTGGTAGAAGACTTCCCGTAAGTACTTGTCATACAATCTGTACTGGAACTTCTTGTCTACACAACCACTCCATAAGTACTGATCATACAATCTGTGATGGCACTTCAACTTGTCTACACAACCAGTCCATAAGTACTGATCATACAATCTGTGATGGCACTTCATCTTGTCTACACAACCAGTCCATAAGTACTGATCATACAATCTGTGATGGCACTTCAACTTGTCTACACAACCAGTCCATAAGTACTGATCATACAATCTGTGATGGCACTTCATCTTGTCTACACAACCAGTCCATAAGTACTGATCATACAATCTGTGATGGCACTTCATCTTGTCTACACAACCAGTTCATAAGTATTGATCATACAATCTGTGATGGCACTTCATCTTGTCTACACAACCAGTCCATAAGTACTGATCATACAATCTGTGATGGCACTTCATCTTGTCTACACAACCACTCCATAAGTACTGATCATACAATCTGTGATGGCACTTCAACTTGTCTACACAACCAGTCCATAAGTACTGACCATACAATCTGTGATGGCACTTCAACTTGTCTACACAACCAGTCCATAAGTACTTATCATACAATCTGCGATGGCACTTCATCTTGTCTACACAACCAGTCCATAAGTACTGATCATACAATCTGTGATGGCACTTCATCTTGTCTACACAACCAGTCCATAAGTACTGATCATACAATCTGTGATGGCACTTCATCTTGTCTACACAACCAGTCCATAAGTACTGATCATACAATCTGTGATGGCACTTCAACTTGTCTACACAACCAGTCCATAAGTACTGATCATACAATCTGTGATGGCACTTCAACTTGTCGGCACAAACAGTCCAAATGGTCACAAATTCTTTCAGTACATAAAACATAACAAGTGTTCTCATCATGTTCAAGCTGAACGGCTCACAAAAATATTAAGTGCCATATAAAAGTGCCTAGTTCTCCATCCCATTTTCTTGGCGACTAACTGGGGCACCCATGTGAGGTTCCCGGGTGTGAAAAGAAGTAGGACCCAAAGTTGTGATATGACTGAAAGACCGATGAAAGCGACGTTAAATCATACTCATTCAATCACTAACATTCTCATGGTATCAAGTTGTTTAGCTCATACTGTCAGATATTGTCATATACCTGAAATATTGATGAACGCAATGTTACATCTAATTCGCTCTCTCTCTCTCTCTCCCCACTGTCGGATATACCCTCTGATTACATTGGGGTTAAAAAGGCAGCACACAAGTTTTGAATACATAGCTCTCAGACAATCAACATCGTCCATTATTAAACAGAGCAGAGTGGGCTAAACAGGACGTTGTACTATGTCCTCTTTTCACATAGTTGAGCACAAAACTTCATTCTTTCATTTCGTTTCCTGTCTTAGGTTAGGAGGTTGCGAACTCTGACAGTGGGAGAATGACCTATCACCCTCGGCCCCATTTTACTGCCCTCCCCATGTTTTTGTATTGTTATTGCTTCAAAATAAGGACTGTATATCAGATTTGTAGTAGTGCTGTTCTGGCATACCCTGCGAAATGACAAGACACATTCATAACCTTTGTCATGGACTACCAGTTATAATTTTATCATGTGTGAAATGTATCCTAAGCTATTTGTAACATTCAAATCTCAACTCAATGATTTTATTGGACTCCAGATCCAATTCTGATCTCAATATTCCGAGAAATCAGTAATGGGGAACTAGATGTTTATATGAGGTTCCTTCAAATATGCCCTTTTACATGAACTGGTATAGTACTTGTATTAGTTATCAGGTGTCGAAATAGGCCCCAACCACCTACAGGACATTTGTGAAAATTGACCTGCATCCAATTAATATGTATGTAAATTATGTAAAAACTACAGGACATGATAATGTTTTGCCGGACATGTCCTGCAAATAGATAGTAATTTCTAGCCCTGGTTATATAATTGTGTGCAGTGATTTATGTATTCAATACATATAGCCTTTAAATATTAAGGGTAATTCATATTAGTGAGGTAATTGGGATCATATAAGACATGTGTGGTTTAACTATTATATTTGATGCCCTCATGAGTATTGTACTGGCATGATTACAGTGGGGCTAAGGAGAATACTAAAGCCATGAGCATGTTGTGGAGTCTGGACTGTAAGTCTGCGACATCCTCAGAAAGGTGTCTACCTCATAGGTACACGGGAAAACTTGACCTGACTGAAGTCGCTGGCTTTATCAGAGCACTTGGTCTACCCGCAGTGGTAAGTCACATGTTACCTCTCTTTGCTGGTTATTTTCAGTATTTTTAACATATTATTTCCCTCTTGCATTGCTGGACAGTTTCAAACTATCTGACGCATGGAGGAGTTTTAATCAACACGCTGAAAATGGAACTGGTCCAGTGTGCATCAAGAAAAGCTGTCAATTTTAAAGATTATGACAACCTGGGTATTCTTATGTTTGTACAGTAAAACATCTAGGGGAATAAGTTATGTATTATCATCAGCTTGAAAATTTATATAATACTATCGTGCAAGCTTTCCTGAAGACTCCTGCCTTTAACATTTTTTAATGGTTTCAGGAGCAATTACTATCCATTTATTCTTGGGCTAGCACTATCTAAGTGAAGTATAAGGGTGTTTGATTCTCATGATATATAGGTAGTAATTGTTTTCTGTTCATAATTGATTAGTTTCACCTGCCCGGAGATGCTCGTTTACCACCTTATAGAGACGTATCCATCCACTTGCTTCATCTGTACCATGGTAATGGGGGACAGCAGCAGATGTACGAGTATGCGGACGCCCTCGGTAAAACATTCCGTGGTATGGTGGGAATCATCACCATTAATGTGTATGTATGAAATGTACAATGATTTCTGAGTTTTTTTAAATAATATTCGTCCCTAAATCCTTCTCGTCCTCTTAGAAATGTTATTCTTCAAATGATGTACAAGTTAATGGAAAAATATGCAACCCTGTTACATGTATTTTGTGTAAAGTTTTGCTCTGACAATTTTCACAATAAATGTTTCGTACTTCTGAAAATTATGTTGTATAAGTTTTAAGCTGATGGTTGCTTCTGTACATGAAGACCAGGTTTTGCTCTGGATGTGAGTTATCCCCCTTCATGTGATTAGGTTTGTAGAGTTTTTCTTTCCCTTTAATCAACAGAAAATCTATTGCCCTTTCAACTTTTAAATTTAAAGTCAGGAATTGGTAGAAAATATATTTCTTGAACAAACCAACATATGTACAGGTAAGTACATTGAACAGTAATCAAATTCCCACCAGAAATGCTGAAGCAGAGTGTTAAGTGGCTGTGTTTTAGATCAAGTCTGATTTTCGCTCAATTTCAGGCTTCTTTTCAATCTAATACCAACTAAATTTGTCCAGGTATCATAGAATTTTCTCTATTTGTGATTTGAAATGAATGGATTTCATGCCACTGTGAGATATAATATGAGTCCATTTAAAACCTGGTTTATATTATTGTGCTATTTCAGAGATAAGGAGAATGAACTTCATGCAGAATACAGGTCTCAAAGATTTGGTGGATTTCTTCCCACTGCACAACTTAAATTGAAGAACAAAGTATGTTTACGGTGTTCAGTTTTACTTTCCCAAGTGGCAAGCTTTTTTTTTCTCTGTACAACTGAAAGTGCGGTGTTCAGTGTGTTATGATATGAACACAAGTCAGTCAGGTTTTTTTCAGTTAAGCCCTGGACGTACCACTGGGCATTTATTCCGTATCAGTGACCACATATTTACATAGAAAAGCCCTTACAGGTCCACGTGGTCATGGAGTAAACAGGGCGTGGCTTGAAAAATGTGCAAACATGAGATGGTTTTAATATCAATGCATTCAGAGATCAACATGATCAAAAATGTTTGACAGTAATGACAGTTTGACAGTAAATAAAACACACTCTCTCTCCCCCCACCCCCGCGCTCACATAATATAACTGGCGTGTTGCGAAAGCATTTCACACTCTATCTGTCAATCAAGTGATCAAAGCGGACTAGACAGAAATGGGCGTTCCAGCATTGGCATATAGATTTGACAAAGGGAGGGCATTCCGGAATAATTTATAACCTGCAAACAACTGCTCCACGTGGACACTAGATTACTGGGCGTGACTTGAAAAATGTGCAAACATGAGATGGGTTTAATATGCATTCAGAGATCAACATGATCTAAAATGTTTGACATTAAATAAAATACACCGTCACTCTCTCACCGCACACATATTATAACTGGCCTGTTGCGAAAGCGTTCCGTACTCTATCTGTCAATCAAGTGTTCAAAGCTGCTCCACGTGGACACTGGATTACTGGGCGTGACTTATAAAATAGTTATTCTTCAGTACATTGTTTAGGATTTAGGCAACTTTGTACTGCGTACATTGTTACATATTGCTAAACTACTTTGCTGCGCACAGAACGAATTTATTGAATTGTTGCCAAAATGTTGCGAGAAAGTATCGTACGCTATATAAGTTAATCAAAGCGAAGTACACAAAAGAGAGGAGTTACATAATCAGCCAGTTTTTTCACCAGAATAGCTTTAGTGAAGCCGTGTCAAGTATTGCTCAAGGAACAATTTTGTATTGAAATGCATACTAAACATGTTAAATCTGAACAAGAGACATTCGAGCGCCCGAGGTGCAAAGTCAATAAACAACTAACTTTGTGCAAACCAGACAGAATGACAATATGCACAATTCTAACGGCGTCACATCCGACCCGGCACGCCAGGGCTATTTCAATAAGTATCCCCCCGCCACCCCACACTCCCCAAGTATCTCCAACCCATATACCCAGTGCGAGACAAGGACAAACTACAATGGTACACGAGTCCTGATGCTCTCACTAATCATACTGGGTTATGTCCCTTTCAACATCCATTCCAGGCAGTCTCATCCAATGTGATTAAATACAGATCTAGAAACGGGTAACCAAAACTGAAACATTTGATATCTCATGGTCATTCGGTGACCTGGCACAAAAATAGGTACATCATCATTGACCAATCAACAGTCTATTATGGTGAATGGGTTTCGAAGTCAGAAACATCAGAAGTAGACGAATGCTCGGGGAAACCCTCTGATCCAGCCAGTCTTTCGTCACCCTCTGATCCAGCCAGTCTTCCGTCACCCTCTGATCCAGCCAGTCTTTCGTCACCCTTTGATCCAGCCAGTCTTTCCTCACCCTCTGATCCAGCCAGTCTTTCCTCACCCGCTGATCCAGCCAGTCTTTCCTCACCCTCTGATCCAGCCAGTCTTTCGTCACCCTCTGATCCAGCCAGTCTTTCCTCACCCTCTGATCCAGCCAGTCTTTCCTCACCCTCTGATCCAGCCAGTCTTTCCTCACCCTCTGATCCAGCCAGTCTTTCCTCACCCTCTGATCCAGCCAGTCTTTCTTCACCCGCTGATCCAGCCAGTCTTTCCTCACCCTCTGATCCAGCCAGTCTTTCCTCACCCTCTGATCCAGCCAGTCTTTCCTCACCCTCTGATCCAGCCAGTCTTTCCTCACTCTCCACCGGCACTATTGAGTAGAATTGGGAAGTTGCCTCTGATTGCTGCCTCAAACTTGGCAGTAGTGTGGAGGCCAACAAAACGACCCCAAAATATGAAAAGTGGGTAACATACTATTTCTCATGCCTTTGATATTAAATTTCATTGTCATGATTTTCACTACCCCTTTTTTCAACCATTCATACCATACCACATTTTTTTAGGCCAAAACCTCGCTGTGACTGATATGATTATATTACAGAATGATCGTTTTATGTCAGAGGAGATGGACGTGGTAAGCCTTACTAACTTTATTACTGACGCCTTAGACGATTTTGCAAAAGGTGTGACGCGAGGTGGTTCTGATGGAATGGAGGATGTTGACCCTGAAACAGGGGAGACAAGATACGCTAATCAGATTGAAGAAATAGAAAGAGGTAAGACTACATGTATGTTGTACAGTATATCTGATGTTATAGCTAGCTATGATATTTCAAATTTATAACTGTTTTATCTTCCCATTACTGATACTTGAAATAGTTACATGTAACTGAACTTTTTGAAAGATGTGAATTTGAAATGTTTTCTAAAATGTCCAATGGTAGCTGTTTGTAATATATAAAAAAAAAAATATATATATATCTATATACTGGATCATCAAGTCACTAAACTTCATGGACCAGATCACTAAATGTCCCTATACCAGAGATCTAATCGTATTTCCTCAAATAAATTTACTGCATAAACTTCCGGATAAAGGAAGAATACTCTGTTGTGCTATTTACTATCCAACAAGTAGATCAATTTTGATAGCGGAGTAATTCAGCTCATACTCGAGTATTCACATCTCCAATTAGCTGGATTGTATGTAATCAAATCTGGCTGCTTGAATAGAATTCCTACCAACTTAACTGTATGCTGATGCAGATTTCACATTGTGGGTATTGGAAACTATGCCATTGTTGACTCATTCTGTGCTAACAAGGAATCATCGCTGGTTTCCCTGATTTATGGGAATTGGTACTTTTCACTCATTTGCAATAAATTGATAAATTGACCAACCCTCTGTTTTACCACCTCAAGTATCACTTCCACTGATTGATTTTGTTTTACTACCTCAAATATCACTTCCACTGATTGATTTTGTTTTACCACCTCAAATATCACTTCCATTGATTGATTTTGTTTTACCACCTCAAGTATCACTTCCACTGATTGATTTTGTTTTACCACCTCAAATATCACTTCCACTGATTGATTTTGTTTTACCACCTCAAATATCACTTCCAACTGATTGATTTTGTTTTACCACCTCAAATATCACTTCCACTGATTGATTTTGTTTTACCACCTCAAATATCACTTCCACTGATTGATTTTGTTTTACCACCTCAAATATCACTTCCACTGATTGATTTATTAGGGAAATTACCGTACTAGAATTTCTTTCTAATTCTATCCTATTTACATGTATATCCATAGATCCTAAGCATTAGAATATCAGTTATTCAGCTTAGACTTGGTCAAATCCCAGATGTACACATATGCATGTATTTAGTATGTAAAACAACTTCTCTATGTAAAGCCAATGGCACTTTAAGAGAATGTCTACATATAGTATGTAGAACAACTTCTCCATGTAAAGTAAATGCCACTCTAAAAGCTTGTGGACATGTATGAACTTTTAAAATATGACTTTTGTGTAATTTCTGATTATGCTCACATCAGAAGGTAAGCCTGTTATTCTTCTTGTTTCACGGGTGGTGGATGGGCACGAGTTCGTGTTACTTCATTGCGTTTTCAGGAACTTAACAATGCGATGTCTAGCGCTGTATATCACTTGTCTTTATTGCACCATGTCAGCATCCTGGCTGGGTCTTGTGTGCTGTCCTCAGTGTTTTATAGGGTGGATGGAGGGTGTCTGGTTCCATGTTGCTTCAAAGATTTTTTCTTCGAAGCTGCAGGAACACAACTTGGCTGGATGGTCCTTAGTTGGTTCATTGAAATAATGTTGAAAGGAATGTTAAATACCTATTCACTCACTATTTTTCTGGTTTCTCTCTTTCACTTTTTCTTGTGCTAATAGCATGTTTGCTGGTGTAGGGCTTTGGTTACTTCACAAATTTGAATTCATTTGTAGATCATACATGTAGATCAATCAAGCATGATATAATTCATATAATTTGCATTTGTGCTGTTATTTAGGAATGTAATGAAGAGTTCTGTTAAGGTTATGGTATATGTAGTGATAAGATTTTGACTCTTTCTCAAGTGTTGCTTATTTACATTGCAATAAATGAACTTACCAAAACTATATATTTTCTGAATGCTATTCATACAAGGAATCAGTATTTAGTGACAGTCATATGTGCTCCTGATTACTACAACTGAATTATTTAGACTTAAGTGTAGTTAAAGAAATTTAGCCTTCAAATGTTCTCGCTAATAACTTCTAAAATATTCATCAAAATTAGTTGAACTTCCAGATTCCCATAATATACCTTTCAAACCAAATTCGCTTGTCTCATTTCATCCAGGAAATTATTTCATGATGGTTCAAAGTTCAATAATTTGAAAAAATCTAAATTTCAACCCTCTAAAACTAAGTCACAGATATAAAAATGGAGGCAAACTTATAAAATATATAAAGGATGTCTTATTTAGATGTAGAGTGTTGATATCAAATTTCATGTCTTTATTCCAAATAGCAAGTGAGTTAGAAGGGCACAGCAATTCTTTCAACGGACAAAACAAGCAAAAACGGTACGGTAATCAAATTATGATGACAGTTTTCTTCAACCAAGTTAAATGACTTATAACCCAGTCTAAATACTACTTAATTGGCAGTATTTTTTGTTTAAAAGTTTGAAGAAAGTTAATTACTTGATCAGATGCTCATGTGTTACATAAACATCATACATGCATGGATGACCTACAGTGATCGCCGGCTAATATGGCTAATCCAGTCTTTAATAAATGAATATATCCAGCCTTAAATAAATGAATATATCCAGCCTTTAATAAGGCTCAGAAGATGCCCAACAACTCATTTTCAAACACTAATTTTCTGTATAAAGAAATTCTTTTAAATTATTTTCTTTACATCCACCCATAGAATGAATAATGTAATTTAATATTTTGGAGAGAAAAAAAATGTAGATTTGAAACCTATTAGGGAAAGCGTACCCTTAATTTGTGCTCTGTCCAGTTCAAATTTCAAACTTAGGAATTGGGCTTAACAAACTTATTTGAAAATCGAGATTCCAATACTAAGGAAAAAAATAAAACTTGTTCTGGGCTTTGGTTCAGCTTGCTTCTGTGCTGGTCCGCTTGGGATTGATTTTGTTTTCTGTGGTTTCGCATCTACTGTATCCAGTTTGCTTGGATTTCAGTTTGTTTGTACTAAGTTTCAGTGTTTCTGCTTTGGTTTAGTTTTAGTCTGTTAGGTTTCAATAATGTCTGTTTGTTATCTTTATTTCAGCTTGTAAATTTGGCAAAAATATCACTAACAATACAACATTATTATTATAAGTATAAAAGAGGATAATTATTTTGTCATTGTTAGACTGGAACTTTGCTTATGTACATGTACCTTCCTCAAAATTTGTCATATTACAAAGAGACAGGAACTTGTATTCTTCAAGTTATTCGGAAAGAATCAAAACATTGAAATCATATCAAAAGTTTACTATTATTTTGAATACATGCAGTTGTTCTGGAAAAGTCACTGTTCTACGAGCCTGTGGTTCTTTGCATGAAGATAATAATACTGAAGTTCCCAGGCAGCTTGTCTTTAGAGGCATCTAATCGGAGTAATTGGCAAGCTATTGATATATAAAATAGATAACAAATTTTTAATATTTCATAATTCATAACTAGTTGTCATCACTCTATGGCTGGACTATTGCTGACTGTGACATTAACTCACTCACTGTTCTAGCGAACTGTATTAGGGGTATGTCATAGTGTCTCTAGAATCTCTTACATTCACTGGTATACATGGGTTTTATTTTTATACTCAGATAGTCAGGTTATCGTGACCTCTGTATGATGCTGCCAATCACAGCTTTAGTTCTGGTACCAGTCAGACCTATAATAGAATAGTTAGGTTGTATGTTCAAGGCTGGTCTATTCCAACTAAAATTGTCACATACATGGTTAAGTCCTCTACCGAAATGCTTACTTTTTATCTCGCCTTACGAAGTGAAGGGGAGATATTGTGAGGGGGAAAGAGGATGTCGTCGTCAGTGTCGGTGTTCCCAGCCTGGAAATGATAAGGTTTTTGGTTTAGCAAATTATTTTTTTTTTAGAAAAATATCAAAAAAAATAAAAAAAATATGGGGGGTGAGTATTCCACCTGGGGGTACTGCCCCTGGGGTGCTCCAATGTTAAAATCCCTGTGATAGAGTTTTGCGTTTAGCTGAAGTGCACATGTACATCTGTACTTGGAAAGTTCGCTGCAGTTGTCAGCTGTCATTGGATGATTATGATACTTGGTACACATGTTTCTTATGATTAGAGAATGTATCTGTGCTATTTTTGTCCCCCGCTGCAACGCGGCCGGGGGACTTTAAAATGGTTCTTGCTTCTATGTTGCGGCGGGGGGACTTTAAAATGGTTCTTGCTTCTATGTGTCCGTGCATGTCCGTGCATGTCTGTTTGAATGATTACTTCCTATTAAACGCTTTGTTGGATTCTTCCGAAATTCGGCATACGCATTCCTTGCGACAAGACGCCAGTCGGTATCGTATTTCAGCAACATCTGCCTGAAGGTGGCGCCACTGGGTCAAAATGGATCTTGCTTCTTCGTGTCCGTGCATGTCAGTTTCAAGCGATAACTTCCAAACGTTTTCTTGAAATCTTCCGAAATTCGGCATACGCATTCCTTGTGAGGAGACGCGGTTGCGTACTGGATTACAGTAACATTTGCCTGAAGGTGGCGCCACTGAGTTTCGCTTCTTCGTGTCTGTTTCAGTTAAAATGGGTCTTGCTCTCTTCATGTCTGTGGATGTCTGTTCAAAGTTTTCACAGGCGATAACTTCGAAAAGCTTTGTCGGATTCCTTCGAAATTTAGCATACACACTCCTTGTGACCAGACATGGGTTGGTATTGCGTTTCAGCAAGGTCCACGTAAAGGTGGCGCCACTGGGTCTTGTTCCAATCTTCTGTGCATGTCCGTGGTTTCCATTCAAATTCTTCACAAGCGATAACTTCCAAATGCTTTGTCTAATAATTAGGCATCCCTAAATGCGTTTGTCATTTTTTCTTCCTTCTTCCGCTTCTCGCTGTTAGTTTTGAATTTCATGTCGCTTTTAAATAAAGGACGCCATTTTCTTAAATTTGCTGTCCAGTCCTTCTATTCCACATCATATGATTTACACTAAAGCTTTTGAACCATATTTTATTTCAAAAGTATAATATGAAATAACTGGCGGAGGAATCCCCGCAGTAGGCCTACCGAACCCATGTAAATTTTGAATTTCGTCTCGCCTTAAATGAAGGACAACATTTCCTTCAATTTTGCTATCAAATAATTGTAATCCACATCATATGATTTACCCTAAAGCTTTTGCACGAACCATATTTAATTTCAGATGTATAACATGAAATACCGAACCTGGTTTTTTTTACCCCTCGGCCAACTTTGGCCTAGGGGTATTGTCGTCATCATGTACGGCTGTCCGTCCGTCCGTCGTTCCGTCCGTCCGTTACCGCGTTATCTACAGAACCGTTTCATGCATGGCAACCAAACTTGTTACATCTATTTATCTTCACGTAAATCAGAAGCCTATCGAAAATGAGTCATCTCGGACAATATTTTGCAGAGTTATGCCCCTTTTTACAAATAAAAATCCATTTATGATTTGTTATTGTGATAATTTCAGAACCGTTCCATATACAACATCCTAACGTGATACAGTTGTTTCTCTTGACCTGAACTAGATGCCTATCGAAAATGAGTCGTGTCAGAAAGTATTTTGCAGAGTTATGCCCCTTGTCTAATAAAATCCACTAATTCCTATGTTAAGTTTGCATATAATTTCTATATCATGTTTGTATACTATCACATTTATTTATTGATTGGATGACTGATTTATTGATTTATTCTCTTACACAATGCGAAGAATGCCTGCACTTACAATACCAGGGGTAAATATTTCTTCCCACAAGCCAGTCAATTGGTAGAGACACCCTTACATTATAATAGCTGGGGTTCAGAACCGAGGGGTTTCGATAGCGCAGCTTCATGTTTTAATTTCGTGTCATCTTAAATGAAGGACAACATTTCCTTCAATTTCGCTATCAAATAATTCTATCTCACATCATATGATTTACCCTAAAGCTTCTGCAGGAACCATTTGTGTCCGCACGTGTAACTTACTATATTAATTACAACTGAGTTCCTAAATGTTGGGTGCACACTGTGCATATGATCAATTTCCTGAATTGAATGGAATTCCACCTTGTGGTTTTTCGGACTGACAGATGATGGCATGCAGATTTGTCAGTGTGGTTGGTTCATGTACAGGGAGTTTTCTATGGCTTTCATGTCAGCACACCTACCACTACCCTCATGAAGAGCATGTCCTCATCCCCAGGGCGCCGAGCCGCACCATCTATCTCCCAAACTAGCGCTCGCCCGACCCTCATATATTGTGTTTCAGCATATATATCTCCAATATATCTTGGCAGAAGCTGAAATTTGTGTGTTGTCTGCAATATTGGGATAATTGCAACCCCAAAAGGTTTCAATGTACCAAGCACAGACTCATGTTTTTGTATTTGGTAAATATGTACCTTGTCTATAGATCTTGCTTGGAATTGTTTTTCGTGCCAATCCGCTTCTGGGTGGCGCCACCTCGGGCCAAGTTAAAATTGCATCTCCAGACAATAACTTTTGAAAACCTTAAGGATTCTTTCCAAATTTGGTGTGGTGGTACCTTGCCTACGATGTGGCTTGAGAATGTTTTTCATGTTGAAAGCTAAGTTTCCAGACAATAACTTTTGAAAACCTGAACCGATTCATTCCAAATTTGGTGGGTAGGTACCTCGCCTCAATTTCTCGTTTGGCATTGTTTTTCATGCCGATGCACATAAAGTTAAAATTATGTTTCCGGACAATAACTTTTTAATACTTGAATGAATTCTTTCCAAGTTTGTATACATGTACCTTACCTGAAGGTTTCACTTGGTATTATTTTTCTTGTCGATCTGCTCATAGGTGGCGCCACCTGTAGGCCAAGTTAACATTTTCAATTTCCAATGTCAAGGGATCTTGCCTCAAGATCTCGGTTGGGATTATTTTTTATGCCTATCTACATGTACCTACACATGGCGCTACCTGAGGGCCAAGGTAAAATTGCATTTCCAGACAGTAACTGTTGGACCTTAATGAATTCTTTTAAATTTGGTATGTTGGTACCTACCCTCAAGGCATCTGATGGGGCCATGTTAATGATGTTTTTCCTAAGTTTCCTTTACTAAAGATGCAAAAGGCATGCCTCCAATCATATTCGATCGACTGTATCTAGTTTCTTCAATATTTGGCATATGCATTCCTTGTGACAATATGTTGATTGGTATTGCATTTCAGAAAGATCTGCCTGTAGGTGGCGCCACTAGGGTTCTTTCCGTTCTTTTGTGCTGCAAGCAATAACTTTGAAACGCTTTGAAATGTTGCTCGAAATTTGGTTTCCGGGCAATAACTTAAGAACTGCTCATCAAATTCTTCCCAAATTAGGCATGCAAATACATTGTACCTTACCATGAGATGTTGCTTGGGATTGCGTTATCCACTTCTGCTCAGAAAGTGACACCACCTGATGACAAAATCTGAAATTTGTTTTTGGCCAATAACTTGAGAACTGCATGCTCATCAGATTCTTCTCAAATTTAGCATGCATGTACCATGCCAGGAGATGTTGCATGGGATTGCCTTTCACTCACTTGCACTTACAGGTGGCGCCAAATTTGTCTCCGGGTAATACGATGACCTAAGATGTCGCTTGAGATTGCATTTTGCCCACTTGCACCTATAGGTGGCGCCACAGGTGTTAAAATCAAGATTTGTTTTCAGCCATTAACTGTATCTAGTTTCTTCAATATTTGGCATATGCATTCCTTGTGACAAGATGTTGATTGGTATTTCATTTCAGAAAGATCTGCCTGTAGGTGGCGCCACTAGGGTTCTTTCCGTTCTTTTGTGCTGCAAGCAATAACTTCGAAACGCTTTGAAATGTTGCTCGAAATTTGGTTTCCGGGCAATAACTTGAGAACTGCTTATCAAATTCTTCCCAAATTAGGCATGCAAATACATTGTACCTTACCATAAGATGTTGCTTGGGATTGCGTTATCCACTTCTGCTCAGAAAGTGACACCACCTGATGACAAAATCTGAAATTTGTTTTTGGCCAATAACTTGAGAACTGCATGCTCATCGGAATCTCCTCAAATTTAGCATGCATGCATGCATCATGCCAGGAGATGTTGCTTAGGATTACCTTTCGCTCTCTTTTACTTACAGGTGGTGGCGAAATATCAGATTTGTTTCCGGGTAATAACTTGAGAACCACTCGTCAGATTCTTCTTAACTCTGGTATGAATATATCATGACATATGATGTCGCTTGGGATTGCGTTTCACCAACTTGTGCTTACAGGTAGCCCCACCTCGTGTCAAATCTAAATTCGATTTCGCTCATCAGATTTTTCTCCAATTTGGTATGCAGATACCATGCCATGATATGTCCATTGGGATTGTATTTGGTGTGGCGACACCTGGTGGAAAAATCTGAAATTTGTTTCTGGCAATAATTTGACAACTGCTAGTCGGATTCTTCTCAATTTTTGGTATTCATATGCCATCAGATGTCACTTGGGATTGTGTTTCGCACACTTGTGCATACAAATCTAAATTTGGTTTCCGGGCAATAAACCCCTCTTCATATTCTTCCCAAAGTTCGTATGCTGATACACCATGTCATGAGATGATCCTTGGGATTGAATTTCGCCCACTTATTTATTTGTCTTATTTAACCAGGGCCTCCATCAATGATAAACATTGTTCTCCCTGGAGACCCTGTGGATACATGATATTTACAATGAAATAATATAACAAATGATATATACAATGAATTAATAAAAGTGCATAGATACATTAAAAAGTTAATACTCGCATGTATTCATAGAAGATACATGGTCTTGTGATAATGTAAATAGGCAATAAAATAATTTACTAGTAAAAGCATTAGTTAAAAAAATGAATAGACTGAATAGACTATCACAGCTGTTTGCCCGACTAGAAGAGCGAGTAGTACTAAAATATTTTCTTTAGTTTCTGCTTAAAGGTAGTAAAATTATCGAGGTTACGCAGTTGTGCGTCTAAACTGTTCCATAACACAGCACCTGAGTACTGTAAACTTCTCTTTCCCGATTCTGTTTTGACTAGGGGGATATGTACAGCTCCACTGGTGGCTGATCTAGTTCTGTGACTATGTACAGTGTTGGTTGTCTTAAAAAGATCTTTTTTTTTCACTTGCACCTACAGGTGGCGACACCTGGTGGCAAATTTAAAATTTGATTTCCAGACAATAGGTTGAGGATGCATTCAGCTTCTCGTCAAATTTGGTTTGCAGATAATATGCCTTGAGATGTCACTTGGGGTCGCTTCTCGGTTACATAATTTTCATGCTTCACTGCATGGAAACTATATTACAGAAGCAAAAAAACGTTCAGTCAACCGTTCTGAGTTGATTTTAAAACTTGTGAAGGCAGAAAGACCCTTCCGCATCCAACGCCTATGAAGTAGCAGTTGCCTCCCTCATGTATATCCCCTGAGACCAACAATGCTAACAAATATTGCTGCCATTTCGGCGGGGGACTTAGCATCCTCTGGCTGCTTTTTGAGATGAAATATAGATTTTTGTCCAAATTATGGCAAATGATAGAGTTTTCTGTTTAGCAAAATTGTACATGTAGGCCTCTACATGTATACATGTACATAGAAAGTTAGGCTGCAGTTGTCAGCTGTCATTGGATGATTACGAAACTTGGTACACATGTTTCTTATGATTAGAGGATGTACCTGTGCTATTTTTGAGATGAAATATTAATTTTTCTCCAAATTATGGCAAATGATTGAGTTTTGCATTTAGCTGAAGTGCACATGTACATCTGTATTTAGAAAGTTGGCTGCAGTTGTCAGCTGTCATTGGATGATTATGGAACTTGGTACACATGTTTCTTATGATTAGAGGATGTACCTATGCTATTTTTGAGATGAAATATTAATTTTGGTTCAAATTATGCCAAATGATATTTTCTGTTTAGCCGAATTGTACATGTAGAGGCTGGACATGTAGGTCTCTACATGTATACATGTACATCTGTACTTAGAAGGTTTGCTGCAGTTGTCAGCTGTCATTGGATGATTATGAAACTTGATACACATATTTCATATGATCAGACCATGTCCCTGTGCTATTTAGGAGATGAAATATTGATTTTTGTTCAAATTTTGAGGGTTTTGTCTTAGTAATCTGCCATTGATAATGTACATACATGTACACCTGTACATGGAAAGTATGCTGAAGCTGTCAGCTTTCATTGGATGAGTTTGACACTTGCTACCCAAGTTCATTGTGATTCGATGATGTGCATGTGCTATTTAAGAAATATGACCTTAAATAAAAAATTTTGTACTTCGTACGTTTCCATTGATAAGGTTTTTGTTTGGCAAAAATTTACATTTACATCTGTACATGGAATTTTGCTGAACCTTTCGTGGGATAATTATAAAGCTTGGTTTGGACATGTTTCATGTTTTCCTGGTCAGACCTATCCAGCAGTAATCGCACACGGGACTGACCTATCCAGCAGTAATCCCAAGTGGCACTCGCCGATCCGGCAGTAATGCCACACGGAACTAACCTATCCAGTAGTAATCTCATATGGGACTCAACTATCCAGCAGTAATCCCAGACCAGACTGGCCTATCCAGCAGTAATCCTACATGGGAGCAGTAATCCCACACGGCACTGGCCTATACAGCAGTAATCTCACACGGAACTGACCTATCCAGAAGTAATCTCGCACTGGACTGCAATATGCAGCAGTAATCTCACACGGCACTGACCTATCCAGCCATAATCCTACATGGGACTGACCTATCCCGCTGTAATCTCACACAGGGTTAGCCTATCCAGCAGTAATCTCACACTGGACTGCCCTGTGCAGCAGTAATCCCACGGCACTGACCTATCCATCCTACATGGGATTGACCTATCTGGCAGTAATCCCACATGGAACTGATGTTATTGTCTGTACCAGATAATCTATTCCAGACATTATTGTCTGTACCACATCATCTATTCCAGACGTTATTGTTTGCTCTATATTTATGCTTTCAATACTGTTGCAGCTTCGGCGGATGACCCCGCAAGGCGAGATGTTGGGGTTCTCAGAAAGCTTGATTCAAATTCAAAATACTGTAAATTAAATGATATCTTGTCAATGCAACTCCTCCTACACTTTTGATATGGTTCACCTAATACTTGGTGGATATTATTGGCACAGCCTGGAGATGAAAGTGATGTGCCTTTCCATTGATAGAGAATTTTTCCTTACTGAGTTATTGCCCTTTATAGTTCAAAATACTGTAGATTAAATGATATCATCTTGTCAACACAATTCCTACTACACTTTTGATATGGTTCACATGATAATTGGTGGATATTATTGACAGTCTGGAGATGTGCATGTGCTCTTCCCGTTGACGAAGGATTTTTCCTGCCCATTACAGTTCAAAGTACTGCAGATTAAATGACATCATCTTGTCAACGCATCTCCTCCTACACTTTTGATATGGTTCGCATAATACTTGGTGGATATTATTGGCACAGCCCGGAGATGCGCATGTGCTTTTCCTGTTGATAGGGGATTTTTCCTTTCGAGTTTATATTGCCCTTTACAGATCTGTCCGTCTGTATTTCTTGTCAACGTAACTCCTTCTACACTTTTGATATGGTTCACACGATACAATGTGGATATTATCGGCACAGTCTGAAGATGCGCATGTGCTCTTCCCTTTGACGGAGGATATTTCCTTACTGAGTTCTTGCCCTTTAAAATTTAAAATACTGTAAATTAAATGATATCTTTTCAACCCAACTCCTCCTACACTTTTCATATGGCTCATCTAATACTTGGTGGATATTATCGGCAGTCTGGAGATGCACATGTGCTCTTCCAGTTGACGTAGGATTTTTCCTTAATGAGCTATTGCCCTTTACAGTTCAAAGTACTGCAGATTAAATGATATCATCTTGTCAACGCATCTCCTCCTACACTTTTGATATAGTACACATAATACTAGATGAATATTATCAGCACAGTCCAGAGATGCACATGTGCTCTTCCCATTGATGGAGGGTTCTTAACCTTTCAAAATACTGTAGATTGAATGATATCTTGTCAACGCATCTCCTACATTTTCACATAATACTGGCTGATGTTATCCGCACAGTCTGGAGATGCGCATGTGCTCTTTTTGTCAACAGAGGATTTTTCCTTACCGAGTTATTGCCCTTTACAGTTCAAAATACTGTAGATTAAATGATATCTTGTCAAATCAACTCCTACAAATTTTGATGCAGTTCACATGGTACTGGGTGTGCATTATAGGCACAACGGAGTGCATTATAGGCACAGTCTGGAGATGCACATGTCCTTTGATGTGTTGTATTGTACATCACCAATTTCCTACACACATAAATTCAGCTGTTTTCCTCCTTCTCAGTTCTCTGACACTGGGGTCGGGGATACACCATCTTCTGATGGATCTCGTTAAGACAAGAAATAAATGTTATGTGAATTTTGATTGGCTGTCCAGTGGAGAAGGAGGATGATCAAGTGGCCAAAGCTGTGTACGAGTTGAGACGTACAACTATGAAGTTGGATAACGTACCAGCCTTGACAGACAAAACCTTCCCTCTGACCATACAACAAAAAGACCTACTAATGGTGCTCTTCTACTTGAAAGGTAACTAACCATGCAGGTTGTGGAGGACTGGGGCCGATTTCATGAAACCTCACTTGAGGCAATTTTCGCACTTGAAAGTTGAAGTGCACTTGAAAACCTCCCTTGACTTAAGTTTTTTCTTTTCATGAAAGTTAACTTGAACCCGAAATCGCACTTGAGTTCGTGTGGTCGGACCTCCCTTGAAAACCGCACTTGAAATAAAAACGTACTTGAATTGACCAATATGATGTTGAAAAATAAGTTTTTTCGTGGCACAGACATTTATTTGACACCTGAAATTCAACTGATCGGCTCTTACACATAAAGTAATTTGAGCATACACTTGATTTTGCGGGGGTACTATTTATTACCAAACCGTACAAAAGAGTTCCAAAAAGGTCACTTCAAACGTCACTTGACCAAGTGCAGCCAAAGACGTTTGGTGAAACACAACTTGAGATTTTTTTTGAGGTGCACTTGGTCAAGTGCAAAAATTGCCCTTGGAAAACTCAAGTCAAGTGAGGTTTCATGAAAGCGGCCCCTGTTCTCCAATATGCTATAAAAAAATTCTTACGGATAACTACTTTTTAGTCAACTTACTGCTGTAGATTTTAACAGCATACTAGTTCGATATTTTATTTGGCTTGTTAAACGCTGTTAAAATTAATAATGGAATATCACCTGATTTTGTTAGTCAGAAGTTACACTGCAGTTGTTTTTATTTCCGAATTCTTAATGCCTTCTAAAAAAGGTCCTCCTTTATGATTTATTATATTGTATTATTAAGTTTTTTCGAGGAATTCTCTTCATATGACCAGTGTGATACATCTTCACAATGACATCTGGTATGTACATGTATACCGGTACAGGGAAGAGACAGTATCATGTATCAGTTTTGAAGACACTTCACCGTGGATTAGTTCGAGATACACTCTGTAGTACCGGTACTGATAGTACCTATACAGGTAACTAGACTCTTCAATGATTACCACCATAAGGACCACCATAATTATTGACTTCTGTCTACACTAGTAGGGCCCTTCATCTCTGAAATTAGGGAAACTTCCACATGACATGATAACCACATGAGAAAATATTGCCAGGAAGCATGTGACAATTAGAAGATCTGGTCTTACACAGTTGTCCTGGTCATGTTTACAGCTCACCTTGGCACATGTTCCTTATGCTCAATATCTGGAAATCTTTGTGCTTCAGTGGATGCTCGCAGTCAGGCATTCCTTAGGGCATATGGAGACGCCTCAGTTACCTTCTCCACTCCCAAGGAGAGTCCACTAGCCAGGGTCGAGTGTCACGATTGGACAGATGTCTGTGCCCATGAGAACATCACCATGTACCCAACAGTTCGTGTTTATCGTAAGGGACACAGCCCCATGGATTATAAGGGACACCTCCATGAGAACTCTATCCTCTCTACCATCCAGCTGTAAGTATAACCCCACATAGTTGTAGGGTACTCGTACAGCCAGTCAACAAAGTATAGCCCCACATTGTTTAGTGTTACTCCTACAGCCAGTCAGCTGAAAGTATAGCCCCACATAGTTTGTTACTCATACAGCGAGTCAGCTGTAAGTATAGCCCCACATAGTTTGTTACTCATACAGCGAGTCAGCTGTAAGTATAGCCCCACATAGTTTGTTACTCATACAGCGAGTCAGCTGTAAGTATAGCCCCACATAGTTTGTTACTCATACAGCGAGTCAGCTGTGAGTATAGCCCCACATAGTTTGTTACTCATACAGAGAGTCAGCTGTAAGTGTAGCCCCACATAGTTTGTTACTCATGCAGCAAGTCAGCTGTAAGTATAGCCCCACATAGTTTGTTACTCATACAGCGAGTCGGCTGTAAGTATAGCCCCACATAGTTTAAGGTTACTCATACAGCGAGTCAGCTGTAAGTATAGCCCCACATAGTTTGTTACTCATACAGCGAGTCAGCTGTAAGTATAGCCCCACATAGTTTGTTACTCGTACAGCGAGTCAGCTGTAAGTATAGCCCCACATAGTTTAAGGTTACTCATACAGCGAGTCAGCTATAATTATAGCCCCACATAGTTTGTTACTCATACAGCGAGTCAGCTGTAAGTATAGCCCCACATAGTTTAAGGTCTCATACAGCGAGTCAGCTGTAATTATAGCCCCACATAGTTTGTTACTCATACAGCGAGTCAGCTGTAAGTATAGCCCCACATAGTTTGTTACTCGTACAGCAAGTCAGCTGTAAGTATAGCCCCACATAGTTTGTTACTCATACAGCGAGTCAGCTGTAAGTATAGCCCCACATAGTTTGTTACTCATACAGCGAGTCAGCTGTAAGTATAGCCCCACATAGTTTAAGGTTACTCATACAGCGAGTCAGCTATAATTATAGCCCCACATAGTTTGTTACTCATACAGCGAGTCAGCTGTAAGTATAGCCCCACATAGTTTAAGGTCTCATACAGCGAGTCAGCTGTAATTATAGCCCCACATAGTTTGTTACTCATACAGCGAGTCAGCTGTAAGTATAGCCCCACATAGTTTGTTACTCGTACAGCGAGTCAGCTGTAAGTATAGCCCCACATAGTTTGTTACTCATACAGCGAGTCAGCTGTAAGTATAGCCCCACATAGTTTGTTACTCATACAGCGAGTCAGCTGTAAGTATAGCCCCACATAATTTGTTACTCATACAGCGAGTCAGCTGTAAGTATAGCCCCACATAGTTTGTTACTCATACAGCGAGTCAACTGTAAGTATAGCCCCACATAGTTTGTTACTCATACAGCGAGTCAGCGGTAAGTATAGTCCCACATAGTTTGTTACTCATACAGCGAGTCAGCTGTAAGTATAGCCCCACATAGTTTGTTACTCATACAGTGAGTCAGCTGTAAGTATAGCCCCACATAGTTTAAGGTTACTCATACAGCGAGTCAGCTGTAAGTATAGCCCCACATAGTTTGTTACTCATACAGCGAGTCAGCTGTAAGTATAGCCCCACATAGTTTGTTACTCATACAGCGAGTCAGCTGTAAGTATAGCCCCACATAGTTTGTTACTCATACAGCGAGTCAGCTGTAAGTATAGCCCCACATAGTTTGTTACTCATACAGCGAGTCAGTTGTAAGTATAGCCCCACATAGTTTGTTACTCATACAGCGAGTCAGCTGTAAGTATAGCCCCACATAGTTTGTTACTCATACAGCGAGTCAGCTGTAAGTATAGCCCCACATAGTTTGTTACTCATACAGCGAGTCAGCTGTATGTATAGCCCCACATAGTTTGTTACTCATACAGCGAGTCAGCTGTAAGTATAGCCCCACATAGTTTAAGGTTACTCATACAGCGAGTCAGCTGTAAGTATAGCCCCACATAGTTTGTTACTCATACAGCGAGTCAGCTGTAAGTATAGCCTCACATAGTTTGTTACTCATACAGCGAGTCAGCTGTAAGTATAGACCCACATAGTTTAAGGTTACTCATACAGCGAGTCAGCTGTAAGTATAGCCCCACATAGTTTGTTACTCATACAGCGAGTCAGCTGTAAGTATAGCCCCACATAGTTTAAGGTTACTCATAAAGTGAATCGGTCTTTACTCACTGATGTCATCGTACAACCCAATTATTTATTACTCTGCTGCAGTTTATTCACTCTAATCATGTGTATTCCCAGCTTATTCACAAGTAAAAACCAAATATTTGTAACGGGTAACTTTATTCACAAGACACATTTGTTTTCATGTACAGTAAATGTTCCTCTATACTAGCAGAATGGAAATGTTCAAGGAAATGTTGAATAGTCAACGAGTATGATCAAAATTTGAGCCCTTTCACATGATTTATCAGGTTGGCATATCCTGTTGGCATAATGCCATATTTCAGGGGAGATAATTCAGTTGTCTCCCTTCTTATCTCCTTTGTAATAAATACATGTATCTTCCTGATTTGTGTCAAGCTGATAATTTTTATACCTCAGTTGTTCTTTATCAAGATTTTACTGTTCCAGTTATAAGATAAGATATCACAAAAAGTAACAGATACATTGGATCATATTAATAGAGAAAACATTAACTGAATCTGTGATGCTATCTCAACTACAACTGGAAATGAAGAATACCATATTTCCTGAGTGTTGTCTTTGTACCATGTCCTGTGTGAATTGTGCTTCACACACTACATTCCGAACTTGTAATTGTGTGTGTGTGTTATTTTTTCTTCAGATTAAAGGGTAAGATTGTGGTACAATTCAGTAGAATGGAGGAGGTACGTTTATTCCTCGGGGGAGCCTATCAAGAAGGTGTTCCAATCACTACAGTTTCTGTGTTGGGGCTCCTTACTAACGATGAAGGTGAGTCAATAATGGTTTAATTTTGCAACCCATTCTCCAGACATGTATGTAACTTGAAGTTTATCCTGTTCTATTTATGATAGGCATCAATAATATCAATGTGGATATCTCTGTCTTCCATAGCTTGATCATACAAGTAAGTAAGTAAGTTAGTAAGTGTCTTTCAAGCAGAGAAAACATTAATTGTCCCCCACCACGTAAGTGGGAGGGGGACTTGGAAATGCTACCCGTCCGTCCGTCCGTCCGTCCGTCCGTCCGTCCCATGTTGTGAACACGATATCTCGAGAACAATTTAACTCATCAACTTCAAACTTGGGGGGTGACTTGACATCAGTGAGAAGATGGCTGGGATTGTTTTTCACCAAACTGCGTTATCCAAGATGGCCGCCGTCGGCCATCTTAGATTCCAACCATCCCAAAAATGTTGTGAACGCGATATCTCGAGAACAGTTCAACCGATTGACTTCAAACTTGGGGGGTGACTTGACATCAGTGAGAAGATGGTTGGGATTGTTTTTCACCAAACTGCGATATCCATCTTAGATTCCAACCATCCCAAAAATGTTGTGAACGCGATATCTCGAGAACAGTTTAACCGATTGACTTCAAACTTGGGGGGTGACTTGACATCAGTGAGAAGATGGCTGGGATTGTTTTTCACCAAACTGCGTTAACCAAGATGGCCGCCGTCAGCCATCTTAGATTCCATCCATCTCCAAAATGTTATGAACACGATATCTCGAGAACAATTCAACCAATCGACTTCAAATCTGGGGAGTGACTTCACATCAATAAAAAGATGACTGGAATTGTTTTTCACCAAACTGCGTTATCCAAGATGGCCAGTATCAGCCATCTTAGATTCCATCCATCCCAACTATGTTGTGAACGCGATATCTCGAGAACAATTCAGCCGATCAACTTCAAATATGGAGGGTGACTTTACATCACTAGCTACCCATCCGTCCTTCCATCCCTCATAACGTCCTTCTGTCCCTCATAGCGTCCTTCCATCCCAACCATCTTGTGAACGCGATATCTCAAGAACAATTCAACCGATTAACTTCAAACTTAGCAGATGGCTGGGATCTCAGAAGAAAGTCACTCATTTTTCAGCACAACTATGGCAGCGGATGATCTTTCTCGATCACCCTGTCCCCTTTCTTCCATAAACAATTTGCAACATTGTCCTTCACAATTATATCTCCTTCACATCAACAACACCACACTTTTAGCAACAATTTACCATCACATAAAATATATATGGTGATTATATCCCGTGTGTGTGAGAAGCCCATTTCCAGACAAGCTATTTGGCGGGGGACCTGCTAGCTACTCAGCTTGTTATCATTCATTCAAAGTATGTTTATATCCAGGGGTTGGAACCTGGTTACATGTCTATATTCACTGAGAGAGATGTCTTCTGTTCTGTTAGATGTGCAGCAGTTTCAGTCTGCGGCGGAGACATTTCATGGTCAGATGTTGTTTGGTCTTGTTACAGACAAGAAACTAGGACAACAACTGTAAGTATTACAATAAAGCTAATTGCTTTTAAGGCCCATTCTCATGATGCGATTTGTAGTGACAACTCAGAGGGGGAATCCCCTGATTTGTAGCATGCAACTAATCGCATGAAATAGGGTCTGTTCTATTTTGTACGACTCGTAGCATGCGACTAAAATCGTACGAGTGTTCTCACGATGCAACTGAGTTGTATGCTATAACTTGTTACTACAAATCGCACTGTGGGAATGGGCCTTTACCAAAACTGAATAAAACATTCAAATGTGAAGAATAATATTCCTTTGTCAAGAGAATTGTCTGGGTTAGTCAGTGACTGTCATATTCTTCAATCTTGTACAGATCATTGATAGGCAGGGCTCTTCTAAGTTTGCACGGAAGACAATTACATATTCAATTGCTAGTTTTGAAGGTTTTTTAAGTTCAAATTTATGCATGGTTTTCATTCATGATCAATGAGAGATAACAGCCAAAAGAGCCGGAGAGTTACTTCCCCTGGAACAGCATTTTGGCTCATAAATTGATAATCTCCATCTAGAGTTTGACCAGTCTAAACCATTGAGCATTAAAACATACTTTACACATGACAGAAAGGGATGTCATTAAATAGACATAGTTTACACTTAAAAGTACAGTACAGGCCTCGTCACAATTCAAGTGTACCGGGGTAACACTGCGGGAACAGAGCCCGGCAAGCTTCTGTGTTACCGTGGGACTGCCCAAGATTATATTATCAGCTGTGAAAAAAGTGCCGACAGCATGCCCCCAATGACCGGTCATCGAGTTTTTAACAAAGGCTGGCGCTCCATGTGGTCACTGGCTGGTCTTGACAGCATTGACTGGTGATTTACGAGTTTACAAAGGCTAGCGCTCCACGTGGCCATGCGTGAATACAGGCCAGCATTGTGGATTGAAAACGTCCAGAAGTAAATCAGGATACATTACGGTACTCATTTAAATTACATAAAACAAATGGCAAGTGTTCACAATCACGTGTGCATTTTGATCATTTTCCCAATGATAATGTTGCCTCGTCAGTTAATACCGGTACAGAAGAAAAAACAGTGACGTCCAAGCTTCTTCCAAGCGTGCCAAATGCGCTTTTAATGACCTCATATTCTCCCGAAAACGCTTCAGATAGCGTACCATCGCCTATAACAAGAGTAGTCCAACTTGCATTGGTCCGAGGGTTCCCAATTATCCCAATGTTTGGACGGCCCGGTAATGGAGTGCTGGTAATCACCGCTTTGCGAAATCTGTCGCCTCGAATGGAAATTTCTCAGAAAAGAGAGCGGCGTGAAAATGACATGCCGTTGTTGGTACATTCCGTATGTAGGTCGACAGTAGTGCGTGATCGTTGATCACTGCTGTAGTATTTTTCGGCCTTGTTAATAGCTGCCAATCATTCCAAAGTGCCCCACGTGGGTCAAACATTTATATTTTCATGGTAATATTCATTTTTTAGTGTTTCATGTCTAGTCCTGGTGCTCGATGTCTCGTACATTTCAATTAATTAGCTGCCAATCATTCCGAGAGTCTTGCTGTTTAACGCCAATCAAGAAATGTTCACGGTTATGAACATTAATCTTTCAAATGCGCAAAAAATAACTGAAGAGAAAAGAATTAGGAACGGTTAATCAACTAATTATAAGAGACAATCGAATGATAACAATTGAACAATCTTTATTGTCGTTCTACTCAGGGCTTGACTTTCCCGTTGATTATTATTTCCGGGGTCGCGCTTGTGGAAACAAGCCGTAAAAATATCCCTACTGTCCGTATGTTACAATTTATTATATGCATGGCTTTAGCGTACCAATATTTATCTTTGAATATCAGTTAATAATTTGTAGCAATCTGTATCAAGCTAGCGGAATTCTAATATGAGCGTTGGTACAACAAATAAAATAAAAACGCATAGATCTGTTCTTTAAAGATATTTACAACCTTTATTTATGGAGTACCGTTATCCTTCGTTTAGCGGTAGTCGTCAGATTCCCCCCCGCAATAAATGCTGAATATACCAGACACTGCATGTTGCAAAAATCAGTCAATCATCCCCACTTCGTCTTTTTCGCTGTTTGTGTAAAGAAAGGAAGAGTGGCCTCGCGGTAAATTTGCATATGAATAGTGTCAGTAGCAAGTCTTGGAAATTCGTCACTGGGCTCAAACAGAGAATCACAAGAAAAGTTTACTCATTTACTAACGATAATATAACTGTTGTATATGGGCGAAAGTGTTCCTCGTGATCGCCGAACGTCGATCGGGATTTCGAGATCCTCCCTAGTGTTAATTTGGATTAATTTGTACTTCCGTGCACGAACAAATGTTTGTCTTTTGTCGAAACAGATGAGCATCCTGTTTAACAGGGAAATAACTGAAGAGAAAAGAATTAAGAATGGTTAATCAACTCATTATAAGAGACAATCGGATGATAACAAACTTGTGAACAATCTTGTGGTTGACTGTTCTGTTGATTTTTATTTCCGGGTCGTGCTTGTTGAAACACAAGCCGGGTCAAAGCCGTAATTAAAATGAAACACAGCACCCCTTCCCCAATCTCTCCTTATGATAGAATTTATTTTATGCGTGGTTTTCATCGTATACTGGTATTTATCTTTGAAACGTGGTAACTTTAACTCACATAATGTGTAACCGAAAGGCCGGTACTGCAATTGTAATTGCTTTATCGCGCGACTAAAAACTTGCACAGACGGACAGTTTATGCATTCCGTTCGTTAACAAGTGATATCAAGTTTTGCAGCTAGCAAAATTCTGATGTGATCGTTTGTTCAATAAATAAAGTAAATAAATTCGGCTAGCTGTTGTATTATTCAGAAGGCTTGCGGTATTCACAGCTGATAATATACATATAAGCTTGGGCATTCCCGCGGTAACAGAGAGGCGTTTCCGTGCTATGTTGCCGTTATCGAGGGCCGTTATCGCGGTACTTCTGAGTGTATGCATAAAGACATGCTGGCTGAATAGCGGCTCGTCAACACGTGCCGTCGGCGGGGCGCCTTTTGTTTCTCGGCCGACTATCGAGGTTTGAATGGATATTATGGAGCTACATTTCGTCTGTTTTTACGGCGCATGCAGACATAATGGGGGGTGGTAATTAGTCTAGTGATTAGGCTTAAACAGTACCGCGATAACAGTGCGGCAATTACCCCGGTATACTTGAGTTGTGACGAGGCCTGTACTGTACTTAACGAAGCTAGATGAAGAATACTTTCACTGATGGTATGAATTAAGTTATTGCTGTTTAGGGTGTTAGCCAGGATATATTGAGAGGTGGTTCGTTTTATTTAAGACGGACACATCATAGGATTCATGTATGAAAAAAGGGGCATATATATGAGATTTGCTGATGTCTTGAAAAGGGTACCGGGTATTTGCAAAAAAAACAAAACAAACAATTTTAACTAAAAGGAGATTGTCAATCAGTATGATTTGTCCACTCGTGCATATAGGCCACACTCTAGTATAGTATAGTTACTGGCCTGTCACCCGTAAGTGTGTATTTCTATTGTATCACCCAGTTCCAGGCCTGTGCTGTAATGATGAAAAGTTCCAGGCCTGTGCTGTAATGATGAAAAGTTCCAGGCCTGTGCTGTAATGATGAAAAGTTCCAGGCCTGTGCTGTAATAATGAACAGTTCCAGGCCTGTGCTGTAATGATGAACAGTTCCAGGCCTGTGCTGTAATGATGAACAGTTCCAGGCCTGTGCTGTAATGATGAACAGTTCCAGGCCTGTGCTGTAATGATGAAAAGTTCCAGGCCTGTGCTGTAATGATGAACAGTTCCAGGCCTGTGCTGTAATGATGAACAGTTCCAGGCCTGTGCTGTAATGATGAACAGTTCCAGGCCTGTGCTGTAATGATGAACAGTTCCAGGCCTGTGCTGTAATGATGAAAAGTTCCAGGCCTGTGCTGTAATGATGAACAGTTCCAGGCCTGTGCTGTAATAATGAACAGTTCCAGGCCTGTGCTGTAATGATGAACTGTTCCAGGCCTGTGCTGATGAACAGTTCCAGGCCTGTGCTGTAATGATGAACAGTTCCAGGCCTGTGCTGTAATGATGAACAGTTCCAGGCCTGTGCTGTAATGATGAACAGTTGCACGCCTGTGCTGTAATGATGAACCGTTCCAGGCATGTGCTGTAATGATGACCAGTTCCAGGCCTGTGCTGTAATAATGAACAGTTCCAGGCCTGTGCTGTAATGATGAACCATTCCAGGCCTGTGCTGTAATGATGAACACTCCCAGGCCTGTGCTGTAATGATGAAAAGTTTCAGGCCTGTGCTGTAATGATGAACAGTTCCAGGCCTGTGATGTAATGATGAACAGTTTCAGGCCTGTACTGTAATGATGAACAGGGTTTTCCGTTCTCCTGAAGGTTTCCCAATTAGAGCATTTCCACAAAGTGGATGCTCTTATGTTTTCATGAGAAACGGCTCCGCCGGATCCGCCGCCGCCGCCGCGACTTTAAGCGTGAATATCTCTGAAACCGTTAAATATTTTCGGGTCAGACTTGGTCTACTATCTCTTTAGGCCTGGGAAATTTGTCTGGTTGTGTTTCGATACCCGCTGCTCACCACTAGGTGGCGTTGTAGTCAGAGCATACCTAAACCTTTCTCTGACGATTTCGTCTGAACGGCTTGTCTGATTTCTTTGAAATTTTATTACAATGGTCTTGAAGGATAGTCAATGTGCTGAAAAGGTTTTGCTGTAGCTGGCATAATTATAAAGGCAAATTTTTTGCGTCTCAAAAAAAAAAGTTTTTCGTCAAATGAAAATTCACAAATTCACTTGGAGAAATATTTAAAAACTGTTCTATTCTAGGTTGCCAAGCATAAATATAGGATTGCCGACATGATAATTCCCTTTCCGTGCGAATCAAATTGCCATTTAAATGAAAAATCTCATTTATCTGACTTAACGTCAAAACCTCAATAACCATTATCACGATTAAAGTTTTTTCCATTGAACTTTTATGTGCCATCTCCCTAGGGCTTTAGATTTAGATTGTTTTTCGTGGCATTTGGTCATCACTAGATGGCGCTATAGACATGAATGCAGGTAAACATGTGTAACATCATATCTTCTGAACAACGTGTTTGATTTCCATGAAATTTGGGTATAATGATCTTGCAAGATAGGCAAAGAACTGACAAGATTTTGGTGGTGTTGGTGAATCATGGAGACGCATTTTTGGATCTCAAAATAAGATTTTGTATTCACAAAAATGAAAATTTGCTTCTTAATCAGGGAAAAGTAATTCTACTTTGCTGAACATCAATATAACTTTCCCAGTGTTATAATTCACATCCCATGTAGGGCCAAATGGCCATTTTTTTTAAATATATGAAATTCTCATGACTTGAGTCCAATATCTATAGATTCCCCAGGCCACATTTGAGGAGTTTGCTTTGTCATGTAGGTTCGTGATATTGTTCGTCATTGGGTGGAACTATAGACAGTAAACTTATTGGTGTTTCAACTGTTCATGAAGTTTATTATTGTCAGACAGACAAAGGATTTCAAAGGACTGAAAGTTTTTTTTTTGATTGATTGAAATTGAAGGCCCACCTCTCATACGGATTTTGCAACCCATCAACACAATGCTTGATTTATATTTCATTATACATTCTTTTTTACAATTACTAATTTTATTAACATTATGTTTTAAAAATGGATTGTAAGGACATTGGCGCTGTTAGTGCTGGCATAATCATGTGGCACAGGGTAAAGTCAGCTAAATATATCTATATCAAGGCTACATCAATCCCTGCTTACACACATAACTAAAATGCAGTCAGAGAAAATATGCTGCCATGAGTGTCTGGTCAGTATGGAGAAACGATTCAAGTGAGCCTGTAACACTGTAGGACTGTATGTTGACCATTCAGGTAATAAGACCTGTAATTGTTGACTTATTGCATAATGCACTTTACATAAGTGGGCTAGTAGACTTTGTGTCAACAAAGTAAACACTTCATTTCCAAAATCAGTGCTATTTCTCTATCCATTACTGACATAGCCCTGGGCTTCCAGATTTCTGGGGATGCATTCTGGCCAATTTTCAATGAATAAAATCACAAATTATCACTCAGTTAATGCACAATTTTTTGTTTTATGTGGAAGTCCCCAGAATTTATTTGAAACTGAAGATGTGAAATTGCACATACCATTGCATTTTGACAGCATAGTTACAAATGTTGATAATTATTTTTTGAACTGAAAAAGTAGAAAGATTTTTGAAGTGGAGCTTCTACATACCTGCTATATGGCACATCCCACCTGGGAAATTTTTATAAGTATATCTAATTGAAGTAATCCATTGGAACCACTGATGATTTTCCAATAATAGAGAAGAAAATCAACTCCGAGTAGAGATGACAAATTTAATTCTGTATAGTTCGCTATTAGTTATAGCATCTTCAGCAGTGAACAAAGTTACAACAGTTCCATACGCACAGTACATGTATATATACAAGGCATAATGTGATCTCAGCCAATACACATTCATGAATAGGTAAGCCAGTAGGACGGATATTAAAATGCTGTCATTTTCAGAAATTGTTAAGCGATAACCTGACAGCGATCTACAAATGGTGTGATTCAGGTGATACAATACACATTCTAATTGATGAAAACAATACATAATCTGGTTATCTGGCAAGAACTAAATAAACTGCACAAATGAATAAAGTATGGTGATAAAGTGAGTATGTACCTACATTGAATACTTCTACATGACATGAAGTTTGGATAAGACTTGTCATTTTAAGATAATATAGGTATAATTTTTTTGGTAACTCGCATGTTTCATAATTGTATATTCCCATGCGAGTTACAACATTTGTGGAGTGTGTATTGTAACACCTGAATCACACCATTAAAGTTCAATAATGTTCACTCTCAGACAGTCTCTAGTAACTAATAAGGGCTGTCAATCTGTATATGCATATTAACAAGAGATGGTTCAAATTATAGTGTATTTTCCTGTGAAATTGGATAGATAAAATGCATAAGAAACTTAACAAATGAATGATCCTTACTGTATGGTGTTAAATTAACTATTTTCGTCTGAATTTGCACAGGTTGAAAACAATAGCTGTCCAATTATAAAAATAGCAGGTGATGTTCAATTTGACCTGCGATTTTTCTCTGAAGAAAAAAAAACAGCAGGTCATCAAAAGTTTTCTATTTCGGTCCCTGGATGGATCAGAAGCCTAATTAATGAAATTGACTGACCTTCACCTGTTTTATCGAGGTCAAATTTAGCACAAGCAATAAATTTTAAAGGAGTGAAGATGAGCTCTCCAAATTCATCATACTTGTGCAATTGGTGACTGACTAGAAGCCTATCCCATTTGACTAAACCTATTTTCTCTAGGTTATATACTTTATATTATGATATAACATGAAATATAGCTAGGCATTCTAAATTGATACTTCACATATATATGCATCTGATGATGGACCTGAACTCTTTGAATATGACTGATGTTGACCTGTTTTCTCAAGGTCAAAAACTGTATGTTAAGTCACATGTTAACTGCTAACATACACTCCAAATCTAACATTGTTATCATTTTGTTGTGGCTGTGGTTGTCTTCCAGAACAATTTAACAAATTTTGCAGTTGCTCCAACAGCTTTATACTTCAACTTAAACCATGCTGTATCGGCTGAGTTGTTGGAACACCCTCCATTTCCTAGCTCTGACATACTGCATCACTGTCGAAATATGGGTATACCGTGACAGAGTGATAGATCACACAGCCAGTGAAGGTTCCTGATTTACATTGAATGTCCTTATTGCCTAAGTAATATTAGCACCATTTTACAACAACAACAATTCAGTGACTTACAGTGAAAAATTATAGTGAAAGGTATTTATTTTTTGTTGTTTGGCATTTTTATTTGCTGGCATTGTTTCAGATAGAGTACAACAGCCTAATTCATACAATCAGAAATAAAAAGAGGGTTAAAGTCTTTATGTTCAAACTTTCATAGGAAATATAAAAGTGGCAATTTGAAATTGTATTTTTATTCGATTTTTTAATGTCGGTTGGTCCATGAAATGCAAAATAAAGTTGGTGTTGCCTCACACTGGGTTTCGCCCATTGGTGAAGAAATCCCTTCTCCGAGGCACTTCTACCAGGGATGATGTGTCTACGAAAGTTCATGTTGAAATAAACTACATAGTTAGTCTCAAAGGTGCTACCTTTTGTTTATTTGTCTACTACAAAGATTAACACGGCTATCCCAAATCATTCAGGGATGATTCGTGATTGTTCATCCTCCAGGGGTGTGTGCCCCAAACCTCTGTCTCATCCAAAAAAAAACTTGCCACCCATAATAAGGGGTGTGCCCAAATTGGGGAGATCTAAAGCCCTGTGAGTACCAAATTATGGGTTACAAAATTATCTGGGGAAATGCTCTTTGCCCGTGTTTCACACGAGCTTTCATTTCAGTATTAGAACACCCCCTCCATAATATTCTATGACCATGTACATGTATTTAACCCTGCAGCATTGGTTACAGGTTACCATAGGTTATCCATTTCTAATCATGGTAACCTGCATCAGGTTTCCTGAGAAAATACTAAAGTGAAGGCCTGCTATTCTCACTTTTATTGTCCCCCTCTACTTAGTAGGGGGAGACTAATAGAAACACCGGTGTCCGTAAGATTTTCTTGTCCGGACAATAACTCGTGAATGATTTAACCATCAACTTCAAACTTGGATTTCATTGGATTTTAAGCAGTTTGATCTTGTCCGGACGATAACTGGAGTACGATTCAACTGATCTACTTGGGGAGTACCTTGACATCGGTGAGAGGACGGTTGGGATTGTTTTTCAGCAATGTGCATAATCCAATGTGGCTGCCATCAGCCATATTGGATTATAAGCAGTTGGATCTTAGATTTTCTTGTCCGGACAATAACTCGTGAACGATTTAACTGATCAACTTCAAACTTGGGGTGTACCTTGACATTGGTGAGAGGACGGTTGGGATTGTTTTTCAACAATGTGTGTAATCTAATATGACCGCTGTCAGCCATATTGGATTATAAGCAGTTGGATCTTGTCCGGACAATAACTTGAGAATGATTCAACCGATCTACTTCATACCTGGGGTGTGACTTGACATTGTTGAGAGGAGGCTTAGGATTGTTTTTCAAGGACGTGCTTAATCCAATATGGCCACCATGAGCCATACTGGATTTCATTGGATTTTAAGCAGTTTGATCTTGTCCGGATAATACATTGTAGCTGGAGTACGATCCAACTGATCTACTTCAAACTGGTGTACGGACATTTCCCCCAGTGGACATTTCCCCCAGCGGACATTTCCCCCATGGGCATTTCCCCCAGTGGGCATTTCCCCCAGTGGACATTTCCCCCAGTGGACATTTCCCCCACCCTATATTTTTAGGTTATTTTGAACATAGTTTTTAAATAATTTGGCAATAACACAATTTTTTTAAATATTTTTTTTTATTTTCTATAAGGATTTCCACATATGTGTTACAATAAATGAGTCACATAGTGATAAGATATATACAGTATATATCAGTATTATACAGTCTTATAACACATTTTAAAACAATATAAAAGATGTATACATGGTATATAGCATAACAGTATCTGTTCGTAGGTCGGTGTCACGAAGCCATTTGATGAGAATAAAATTGAACTAAAGTGAATACATCTTTTATTTTACCACTATGTGATATAATGTTTTCTTAAAATGTTAAAATATATTGTTTTAAAATGCACTATAAGACTGTATAATACTGCTATATACTGTGTAAGCTTATATGTATAATATCTTATCACTATTTGGCTGATTTATCGTAAAACATATGTGGAAATCCTTATATCCTTTTTATAGAAAATAAAAGAAATGTTAAAACAAAATTGTATTTTTTCCAAATTATTTGAAAACTATGTTCAAAATAACCTAAAATTATAAGGTGGGGGAAATGTCCACTGGGGGAAATGTCCACTGGGGGAAATGCCCACTGGGGGAAATGTCCATGGGGGAAATGTCCGCTGGGGGAAATGTCCACTGGGGGAAATGCCCTGGATCCCTTCAAACTTGGTGAGTCCCTTGACCTTGGTGAGATCCCGGTTGGGATTGTGTTTCATGAACGAGCATAATCCAATTTGGCTGCCATCTACCAGCGATATTGGATTATGTTGCATTTTAAGCAGTTGCATCTTGTCTGGACAACAACTCTAGAATAATTTAACTGATCGACTTCAAACTTGCAGTTTGGCTTGACATCGGTGAGAGAACAGTTGTCATTGCTTTTCAGTTACCTGTGTAATCCAAGATGGCCACCATCAGTCATCTTAGATTTTCAGCATTTAGATCTTGTCTGGACAATAACTCTAGAACGATTCAACCAATCTATTTCAAACTTGGGGAGTGCATGGACATTGGTGAGAGGACAGTTGGTATTATGTTTTATGGATGTGCATAATCCAATATGGGTACCATCCGCTGTATTAGATTATGTTAAGCAGTGGTCGCTTCTCGCTACGCGATTTTATCTTTCTTTTTTTCCTGACCTTCATGATTCCTTATGATTGTTGTCACCTAACTGCATAACCCAGTCTGACTACCATAATCACTCACATTGCTCTTTTATTGGACTGATCTTACTAAACACAAATTAATGTAGTGTTCCCCGCACCAGCAGTACTACTTATAGTGTATAACTTGACTGTCAACACCTTAAAAATATTTAAATGCAACCGCTACCTCACCGCTGTGGGGTGCATCGCTCATCAGCGATATCTCCATTTTCAAATCATACTCTTCATCAATGATATGAGATATCATCGACCAAAACAAATCGACCATAGAGGTCCATGGCCCCCGCAGTAGCAGCGCCAGTTATGCTAGCGGGGGACATGGACCTCTATGATCGATTTTTTACTTTATAGGCCATTGAACTAAATATCAACACACCAGCTTAGCACTGATTGGCAACAATTCATAAAAATATATCTTCACCCCCACCTGGCGGCTGTGTGCTGGCTGTGCTCATAGCAGTTACTACAGAGCTTGCAGCTGACATCATTCCTACTGCAATGTTTTGTCAATATTGCTTATTGTTCTGGTCACTTGTGATACAGTTGCCATAATTGTGTCTGCCTGGCCATGCTCTCTACAAGCTGTTCACTATTATATAGTCCCATGTAATCTCCACCATTTTGGTCAATGTCCTCCAGAATATTTGTATAGATATTGATGAAGGGGACATCTTTATTATGATTGATCATATGTTTCCTTTCCTCAGCGCCATGGAATATAACACGAAGATGCCAGCGATAATATTGCTGAAGAGTGATGATCCATATGAAGGTCATGTGATCTATAAGATGGAGTATCAGGCCACCAGAATTGTGAAGTTTGTGAATGACGCAAGCTTACCAGCCTTTGTAAGTGTATTATGTGTAGTTACTGTGATGTATTTAACTCTGGTGTATTATGCTGTATATAGTATGTTCTTCAATTGTCAAACATCATTATTAGTAATAAAATTACAGAGGAATGAAAACTTTCTGTGTTACTCAGGGTTCATACACTACCTTGAAAAGCCTTCAAAATAACAATTTAGAATTCAAAGCGTTGAAAAAACCTTGGTAAAAGAGATATTATGCTAAAGACATTGAAAAGACCTTGAAAATTCCGGTCCATTGTTGTCAATTCAACTGTCAAGTTGTAACAAAATAAATTGATCCAAACACAATAGATATCCACTGAACTATTAACATGACATGAGCCAAGTTGTCAACTCAATCAATCACAATGCAGCAATAAATCAAATCTGGAAATGTTCTTGCTCTCTTTCCTCCGCTGTAATAGTCTGAGAAAGCAAGGTCATAAAAAATATTAAAATATCAAAATTAACCACCATGCATCATTGTGATATGTTCTTTTAATCATCCAAAAGAATTTCGAAAGCCAATGTATGAACAATATATTGCCAGGACATTCATTGTTTTAAATTGAAAAAAATAGATATTGCTCTGTATAGCTTCAATTACACTGGAAAACAGAAAAAGATTTTGAAAGGCCTTGAAAATTGGAAGCTTCAAGGTGTATGAACCCTGGTTACTATCAAATTGTAGAACAATTCGGTCATACAAAATTAATTAACTCTTTCTCAGATATTTTTTCTGTGAGATTTGGTGGGTGGTTTAAAACTTTGGTGTGGGCAGAAGTGGGTGGGTGGTTTAAAACATCAGTGCAGGCAGGAGTGGATGGGTGGTTTAAAACATCAGTGTGGCAAAAGAGTGGGTAAAAACATCTGGGTGGACAGGAGTGGGTGGGTGGTTCAAAACATCCGTGAGGGCAGAAGTGGGCAGGTGGTTTAAAATATCAGTGTGGTCGGGAGTAGGTGGGTCGTTTAAAACATCAGTGCAGGTAGGAGTGGGCGGGTGTTTTAAAACATCAGTGCAGGCAGGAGTGGGTTGGTGGTTTAAAACATCAGTGCAGGCGGGAGTGAGTGGGTGGGTTAAAACATCAATGTGGGCAGGAGTGGGTGGGTGGTTTAAAGCATCAGTGTGGGCAGAAGTGAATGGTGGTTTAAAATATCAGTGTGGGCAGGTGGGTTGAAACATCATTGTGGACAGGAGTGGCAGGTGGCGGACAGTCTATTTATAAGTTCCTTGAAAACTGCTGGGCAAAAAACCAATCCTAGTTTTAGGCTTGAACATAGAAAATTGACTTGGTGTGAGAAGAGGAGCATCTGAGGAACATTTAGTATATTTTTTATGACCTTGCTTTCTCAGACTATTACAGCGGAGGAAGGAGAGCAAGAACATTTCCAGATTTGATTTTATTGCTGCATTGTGATTGATTGAGTTGACAACTTGGCTCATGTCATGTTAATAGTTCAGTGGATATCTATTGTGTTTGGATCAATTTGGACTGTGTTGCATAACATATTGATGGTGGATAGATTTTATTTTTCATATAGGAAATACTGACAATCTAGTTCTTTTGTATTCATTCCTTTTTGACTTTAAATTTACACAATGAACAATTATTTTGAAGCCATATAAGTTAATAAATAGCTAGACCAAATTTGTTACACTGCTGCACTGGACTTTCAGGGTGAACTGACTGCGATGAGTTTCCCAAGATACCACCGACAGTTTAAGCCATTACTGGTGGTATTCCGTAACAGCGGGGAAGATTCTGCAGTGATGGACTCAATCGGGGAAGTTGTTAAGTCTGGAGAGTTCTCCTGGGCATTATTTGGCTGGCTAAATGTGTAAGTTGATTATTACCCCTCGGGCAAATTTTGCCCGAAGGGTATTGTCGTCGTCAGCGTCATCTGTCCATCTTTCTTGTGAACACGATATCTCAAGAAGAATTATAGCCAGGCATTGTGAATTCATACCACATATGTATTGGGTGAAGGGTCAGAAGTCTATTAAAAATGACTGATCTTGACCTATTTTATCAAGGTCAAATTCTAGTATTTGCTATATTTTTGGAAGAATTAAAGCTAGGGTCTCCAAATTCATATTATATATGCAACTCGTGATTGACTAGAAGCTTATTCCAGTTGACTGACCTTGACCTATTTTTTATAGGTCATTTACTGTTTATTATGGTCTAACATGAAGAAATAAAGCTAGACTTTCCAAATTAATGCTATGCATACATCTGGCAAAGGTCCAGAGGTGTACTGAAGATGACTGACCTTGACCTATTTTATCAAGGTCAAATTATAGTATTTGCCATGTTTTTTGAAGGATTGAAGCTACAATGTATGCCCTCCAAATTCATATTACTTATGTAACTGGTGATTGACTAGAAGTCCATCCAAGTTGACTGACCTTGACCTATTTTTTTCAAGGTCATATACTGTTTATTATGATCTAACATAAAGAAATATATCTGGGCTTCCCAAATTAATATTATGTATACATCTGGCGAAGGTCCAGAGGTGTACTGAAGATGACTGACCTTGGCGTATTTATCAAGGTCAAATTTAATATTTGCTTTATTTTATGAAGGATGGAAACTGGGGTCTCCAAATTCATATTACTTATGCAACTGGTGATTGACTAGTAGCCTATCCCAGTTGACTGACCTTGACCTATTTTTTCAAGGGTTTATTATGGTCTGTCATGAAGAAATATATCTAGGCTTTCCAAATTAATACTATATGTATACATCTGGCAAAGGTCGAGACATGTACTGAAGATGACTGACCTTGACCTATTTTATCAAGGTCAAATTTTAGTATTTGCTGGGGACTCCCAAATTCGTATTGCTTATGCAACTGGTGATTGACTAGAAGCCTATCCCAGTTGACTGACTTTGACCTATTTTTTCAAGGTCATATACTGTTTATTACGATATAACATGAAGAATATAGCTAGGCTTTCCAAATAATATGTGTACATCTGGTGATACTCCAAAGGTGTGCTGAAGATGACTGACCTTGACCTATTTTATCCAGATCAGATTCTATTCAGTACAATATTTCATGAAAGATTATATCTACATTGCCCAAATTTATACGACTTATGGCTGGACCTGAAGTCTATTGAAGAATATCACTGACCTCGACCTATTTTTAAAAGGTCAAATTCTATATGTTAAGTCTAAGATCTCCGAATCCATGTTCCCGATGCAATCAAGTTAGAATTGACTTGAAATTTTTTGAAGATGACTGACCTTGATATATATTTCCAAGATAAAAGTACTTGATTTGATTATAAGCTTTTTAGAAGAGTATATTTTGAGCTAAGAATTCGGTCATGCTCTACTAGAACCTCAGGCCTTGGTAAAACCTGAACTACAGTCAACCCTACTAGATCAGATTTTTGTTAATCTAGTTCTAAAAATACACTGATGATATTATACATTGCATGATTGCTGGGTGTAGACAATAACTGATAGCCGAGGGGTATTGAAGCCCAATGGGCTATTTTATTTCAAGACTTTGTTTTTATGTGTTTCATTTATATGTATTGTATTTCATATGTATATTCATTCCTATCTTATTAAGGCTGCCACGTAGCTAGCCCAGGAATGGCTGTAGTCTCGAATGGCTCTGTAATCGACTCACAGCCAAGGTTCCTCCTATACACAATATATCCCACACATTGAACTTTGAATGACGTTGTCCAATATCCTAACTGCACACGAAATAAAACGGCAGCGAATAGTAATAAACTATACCTCATTTTCCTCTACATTGGTCCTTCTCGCCGCCTACCAACTCTCAACACTTAATAATTCTTCGTTCTTGAGATATCATCTTTTAATCACCCCTTCACAGAGTTTTCTGACATATTTTGGTCTCATATTTTGAATGTCTCCGTTAGCCACGCCCACGTACATGCGCATTCGTTGGACCGTCATCGAGCTGACCCAAATAATCACGCATGCGCCACGGCTTGTTTTCAAAGACACCGCCATCTCCGGCAAAGTCTGTGCAAGGGAAATTTACATCACTGACAGTCGAATGGAGGTCAGCTGAATATTCAAATCCCCGAGAATCTTGAACAATTGATGATAACTTAAGAATGAGGGAATACCGAGAGTTCTAACTTGGAGGGAAGTGACAAAAGACTACAAGGAGAATAACGAGGTACATTTTATTATCACCAGCTACTGTGTTCTTGTATGTGCAGCCGTTAAATCTTCCGAAACACAGGCGTTTCGGAGGCCAAAACTTTGTGGTACGAAATGTGAAGGGAAGGAACTACAGCTGTGTAGGGAAGAACAGCCACGCCCACCTACACAGCAAAGGTTCTATAGCTACCACGTAGCGTGCAGCCTTATTGCATCAGCTTGGTCTCATAGGGGCAAAAATCGCCTTGTCTGCAAGATTGCAAAAAAACAAAGCAGAGTTGAGACTTACCGTAACAGGGCCAAATGTGGAGAAGATATTGAACTAGAAATTCGTACCAATTTGGGCTGTCTCGGATAAACGGAAGTCTGTCTTTCAAGCCCAAATTGTTCACCTAAAATTCTTAACCGGAAGTTTGGAAAAAGATATTTAACAAGAAAAACTGCGCGGAAACGTCTTTGCGCATACTGCAAAATGGGCTCTCGCGAGACTTTTACGAGAGCTGCTTGGAAGTGATCTCCCTTTATGTAATTGATCTGCTCGTTGAGGGCGCTGTGGTTAGCGAATGCTTGAAAGGCAAAACTAATGGATAAATAAAAAGAACTGCACCAGATTGACTGGCACGATTGTTCAGCCTATATTACTATCGACTGTTCATGCCTGGCAACATCAATTCGATAACTAAACCAGAACAAGCGGAGTGATCGTTTTATTGCGGAGAATAAAAGCTGAATTAAACTTTGTCACTGAGTATTTTAATCGGAAGAAAATCGTGCTTGCCAACACGGGCAGCTAACACATGAACATGAACGTTGCGTTGCCCGTGCCGATTTTGACTTGCTCCAGACACGCTAACGTAGCACTCGCGAGTTGAGCTAGTGAAAACAACAACAACAACAACAACAATTATTTTGCTTGATTATTTGTCACGACAATTCAACATTTTCATTTGGGAACTCGACTTATCTCTTGAAGAAGTCAATATTTATCCACTATAACACAATTTTTTTTGCGCGTATTTGGCGCGCATTTCCCCATCGATAAAAAACTCAATTGTTTGGGGCAAAACTCAATTTCAAAATTTCTCAAAAATTCAATTCTTCAAATTCAAGTTTTTAATCTGGGTTACCTAGATGAAAAAGTGGCTAAAACCCCCTGCTGTTATGATATTTGAGAAAATATCGTTCCAACAAATTTAATCTCATAATTGAACCTTTTGTTGACATGTTACACTTAACTCCCTAATAGTGGAACAGTCTGGTGAGAGAAATGAGCCCACCGAGTCAACATCCATCTTAGCTTGTGGAGGGCATTTCACGTTTCACTTAACACTGCCCTTAGCTTAACACTATGATTCGGCATGTATTCCACACGGTGCCACCTCTCAGCTGCAAAGGACATATTTCTGGAGGGACATAATCCTGTTCGAAAGTTGTTCCTGAAGCATCAAGTCACATGCCCGCCGTATTTAAACGATCGAGCTAATGAAATTATCTGTATTTAAATATTTTGACCTGGGCATCTCAGACATGTCAGTCTCACTTGAGTGCAGAGGCTGGGGGATTCTATGCGAGACAGAAATGAAGTTGTGCAAATCAGCTATTTTAGTTCTCACTCTAATGGTGCATGCTTCTTTGTTTTTCTTAAGAAAAATCATATTACAAACAACCTTACCTATTTCAAAAAAATAAAATCGGTGACAGTTCACAGGAAAATGATATGCTTTTTATTTTGTGATAGGGGCATTTCGAGGCCCACCAAGGGATCATTTCAGTCGATGGCTTTCTGGAGGTGTGTCTTCGTTTTATGAATGTGATTTCGCCGTTGTCAGATCTCACGGGACCAATCGGATGTGACCAATTGGGAAATGCCCTAATATACTCAGATATCACCCATTACTGCATGGCTATGAGCAGAAGTTTCTACGTATGATCGTGCCATGCGTTAGGATGATGATCAATATCATGAAGTGAGGACATTGATCTTGGCAATGCAGAGCTAGAGGAAGGAGATAAATCTGTCAGTGTCATCAACGTCTCCCGATCTAGAGAAAAAAAAAACATAAAAAAAACGTGTGTTCAAATTCTACAATGCCTGAAAAAAATGGAGAAACTAGTTGGAATACATGATAGTATGGTAATAAAAAAAAGTTTCAGTAGGGGTGACAAGCTGAAGTACCAGGAAGACAATTAAAAAAAAATAATTACTTCTGGATGGTAACTTTCAAAAACCTGAACGGTTTCTTTGCAGATTTGGTATGTGGATAACTTTGCACAGGATATCACTCGAGATTGCTTTCCATGCTGGGTACTGAATGTTAAGGTTCCAAGCCAAATCAGTAGTTTCAACGTCGGTGGAGTTCAGATGCTCTGGTTTTCATTAAAATTTTCTCTGAAGCATCAAATTAATTAATGGAATAAATTATCAAATTATTGTACTTCGTACATTTCATCTTGTTATGACTGTCAAAGTTAACTAAAGCATAACCTATACACATGATCAAATAACACAACCTATACACATGATCAAATTTTGGGAAATAGGAAAAACTATGTATTTCTAATGATCACAGTCAAACATCAAAACCATAAAATCACACAGATAACGCAGCCTTTCGAAGTCCACATGTTCTAGTTCACATATTGTCAAATTAATACTGTTTCTTGATCTCTCTTGATCAAACTTCTAAAGATTTGTATGTTTTTATTTTCTGGGATATGTGTAATCAGGCCAAAAATCACAGAAATGATTGTTTGTATGGGACAGGTACAGTACTGGTATTATATGAATACCATTCTCTAATCTATGCTAACACTATGTTATGTGGATGCACACGTTTCTTTCAATTTGTAGTACACTTTTCTGCTACTCTTATAATTGATATGTGATGGTAATATTCATTGTACTTTGTAGAGAAGAAGTGAATGGTATTGGGGCTAAGATATTATACCAGTACACCAAACAACCTAAAATTCCTCATCTCTCACTTGTGATCCGTTATAAGGTATGTTGTATTCTGCGATGTATGTTGTGTTGTTAAGGGGAGACGCGGCTTGAGGTACATGTATTGGGGCTGATCAATAAAAAAATGGAAAATGAAATTTTGTATTTTTTACGTCCATAATGTGCCCAAATGTCACATAAATAAATTTATTGACTGACAAGATCATTGAAAATAGTTTAATTAATACTTAAGTACTCATGTTGTTAAACTGTCTCTGTCAGTATTCGCCAAAAAATTTGGGTTAGATCGGCAATCTCCGCCTCAATCCGGTGTATTCCCGAGAGAAAATACAGTAATCTCTTACGGAAACAGCCATATATGGCAGAAGCTCATTATCATACGGTTCGGGGTCTCTGGAACATCCTTTTATGGTGAAAGCTCATTACCATATCACTTCGGGGGATAACGGAGCTTCCCGAGTGACGTCAATTGGAGTGTCTGGGCATGCGCGCTCGGTCACTTCCTTAGCAACGGCTCAGAGGGAAATGGCAGATGTTTGATCGCTTCAACTGTTTGAAGCATGAAAGAAACAATAAATCATGCCTATGCACAATTTTTGTATCGTTGGAACGCGCCAAGTTGTCAAGGAAATAGTAGAAACGACTCGTGGTTGTAGAAACCGAATAAAAGTACAGTTTTTACGCTTCAGAGCGCCACTTTGATGGCGTACACCCAACCATTTGGCTAGCAAATGTTTATGGCCCATTTTCTCTAAAATCAGTTTTCCGGCCGAAATTGTTCCTAAGGAAAAATCGTTTGCCGCTATTTATTTATGGATCCTCAAGAAAAATTCAGGGAATATTCCTACGATATGAACACACATTATTAAATGGTTTTCAGCGGGAAATTATGTTATGTGGCTGTTACCTGGGAACCTTTTGTGGTAATTTTTTTCAGTGAAAAGTATTATCAACTTTGTAGTTGTGTAAATCAATGATCGTCACCATAATACCATATAAAAATGTTCTAATAATGTGCATACATGCTCAGTAATGTAAAATATAAATATTTGTGTAATAAAAATTAAAACACAGGTCAAACGATTTTTCCTCGTGACGTTTATTGAAAATGTCCAGGTGGCGCTGCTGGTGTGATTCTAGTCACGTGACCACCCTGAAAATTTGCATACAATCATATTTTATCCATCCCTGCACCTGTACAAAATTTCATGGACCTACAGTACAGTCCTCGTGACAACACCAGTATACCGCGATAATTGCCGCACTGTTATCGCGGTACAGTTTAAGCCTAATCACTAGACTAATTACCACCCCCCGTTATGTCATGTATGTCTGCATGCGCCGTAAGTACAGACGAAACGTAGCTCCATAATATCCTTTCAAGCCTCGATAGTCGGCCGAGACAACAAAAGGCGCCCCGTCGACGGCACGTGTTGACGAGCCGCTATTCAGCCAGCATGTCTTTATGCATACACTCAGAAGTACTGCGATAACGGGAACAGAACACGGAAACGCTTCTCTGTTACCGCGGGAATGCATATGTATATTATCAGCTGTGAATACCGCGAGCCTTCTGAATAATACAACAGCTAGCCAAATTTATTTACTTTATTTATTGAACAAACTATCACATCAGAATTTTGCTAGCTGCAAAACTTGATATGACGTGTTAAAGAACGGAATGTATAAAATGTCCGTCTGTGCAAGTTTTTAGTCGCGCGTAAAAGCAATTACAATTGCAGTACCGGCCTTTCGGTTACACATTATGTGAGTTAAAGTTACCACGTTTCAAAGATAAATACCAGTATACGATGAACACCATGCATAAAATAAATTCTATCATACGGAGAGATTGGGGAAGGGGTGCTGTGTTTCATTTTAATTACGGCTTTGACCCGGCTTGTGTTTCAACAAGCACGACCCGGAAATAAAAATCAACAGAACAGTCAACCACAATAAAGATTTTTCACTTGTTATCATCCGATTGTCTCTTATAATGAGTTGATTAACCATTCTTAATTTTTTTCTCTTCAGTTATTTCCCTGCTAAACAGGATGCTCGTCTGTTTCGACAAAAGACGAACATTTGGTCGTGCACGGAAGTACAAATTAATCCAAATTAACACTAGGGAGGTTCTCGAAATCCCGATCGACGTTCGACGATCACGAGGAACACTTTCGCCCATATACAGTTATATTATCTTTACTAAATGAGTTAACTTTTCTTGTGATTCTCCGTTTGAGCCCAGTGACAATTCCCAAGACTTGCTACCGACACTATTCATATGCAAATTTAGCGCGAGGCCACTCCTCATTTCTTTACACAAACAGCGAAAAAGACCAAGTGGGTATGATAGACTGATTTTCGCAACATGCACTGTCTGGTATATTCAACATTTATTGCGGGGGGAAATCTGATGACTGCCGCTAAACGAAGGATAACGATACTCCATAAATAAAAGTGGTAAATATCTTTAATGAACATGTGCGTTTTTATTTTATTTGTTGTACCAACGATCATATTAGAATTCCGCTGGCTTGATACAGATTGATACAAATTATTAACTGATATTCAAAGATAAATATTTGTAAGCTACAGCCATGCATATAATAAATTTTAATATACGGACAGTAGGGATATTTTTTACGGCTTGTTTCCACAAGTGCGACCCCGGAAATAATAATCAACGGGAAAGTCAAGCCCTGAGTAAAACGACAATAAAGATTGTTCAATTGTTATCATTCGATTCATAACTGTGAACATTTCTTGATTGGCGTTAAACAGAACCGCAAGACTCTCGGAATGATTGGCAGCTAATTAATTGAAATGTACAAGACACCGAACACCAGGACCTATATTTAAAATATAAATGTTTGCCCCACGTGGGGCACTTTGGAATGATTGGCAGCTATTAACAAGGCCGAAAAATACCACAGCGGTGATCAACGATCACGCACTACTGTCAACCTACATACGGAATGTAGCCTACCCACAACGGCATGTCATTTTCACGCCGCTCTCTTTTCTGAGAAATTTCCATTCGAGGCGACAGATTTCGCAAAGCGGTAATTACCGGCACTCCATTACCGGGCCGTCCAAACATTAGGAAAATGATAAACATGCACACGTGAGTGTGAACATTTACCATTTATTTTGTTTAAATGAGTACCGTAATGTATCCTGATTTACTTCTGGACGTTTTCAATCCACAAAGCTGGCCTGTATTCACGCACGGCCACGTGGAGCGCTAGCCTTCGTAAACTCGTAAATCACCAGTCAATGCTGTCGAGACCAGCCAGTGACCACATGGAGCACCAGCCTTTGTTAAAAACTCGATGACCGGTCATTGGGGGCATGCTGTCGGCACTCTTTTCACAGCTGATAATATAATCTTGGGCAGTGCCGCGGTAAGACAGAAGCTTGCCGGGCTCTTCCCGCAGTGTTACCCTGGTACACTTGAATTGTGACGAGGCCTGTACTGTAGGTCTAGCAGAACCAGAGATCCATCATGCACCCAAGTCAACCCACGTCTCCCCTTAATCGGTCACTTCACCAATCAAACATATTGTAAACCCTTTAATTATTTAGTCACTCCAATACAATTCAATCACCTACAATCATTCTAACAAATTTGTTCACCCTCTTAAATCATCAAAATTTCTAAGAAATAATATATTATCTGCATGACTTGGACAATTTTGTCAACTACATTTATTTGATACTTTCTGTCATACTGTCTCTCTTAATACTGTCACACTGACTGTCATACTCGCTCTCATATTTTCATACTTACTGTCATATTTACTGTCACACTTACTGTCATATTTACTGTCACACTTAATACTGTCATACTGCCTGTCACACTTACTGTCATATTTACTGTCACACTTAATACTGTCATACTGCCTGTCACACTTACTGTCATATTTACTGTCACACTTAATACTGTCATACTGCCTGTCACACTTACTGTCATACAGTCATACTCACTGTCATATTGTCTCTCATACTTGCCATCATACTGTCATACTTACTCTCACAAATACTGACATACTTACTGTCACACGTACTGTCATACTATCTCTCATGCTTACTGTCATACTTACTGTCATACTATCTCTCATGCTTACTGTCATACTGCCTGTCACACTTACTGCCATACTTACTACTGTCATACTTACTGTCACACTTACTGTCATACTTACTGACTGTCATACTTACTGACTGTCATATACTTACTGTCAAACTGTTTGTCATACTGTCTGTCATACTGCTTGCCATATACTTTCATACTTACTGTCATACTCTGTCATATTTACTGTCATACTGACTGTCATACTGTCCCTCATACTTACTGTCATACTGTCATACTAACTGTCAAACTGTTACACTGTCATACTGACTGTCATGCTGTCATACTTACTGTCATACTGTCTCTCATACTGACTGTCATACTTACTGTCATACTGTCTCATATTTACTGTCATACTAACTGTCAAACTGTTACACTCTCATACTTACTGTAATACTTACTATTACACTTACTGTCATACTTACTGTCACACTGTCATACTTATTTCAGAGATTGGAGTCTTCCGGATATTTTATTAGTCATATTAAACACATTGTCAGTAAAGGTTTTAGAATGCTTGGTTTCATAAGAAGAAACAGCAAAAGTTTTAAGGAACATAACACTCTTATTTCACTGTATATCACACACGTTCGATGCCACCTTGAATACTGTTCAGTTGTTTGGAATCCGTGGCAACAAACAAATATTGACCATATCGAACGTGTGCAGAGAAAATTTATTAAATGTTTGTGTTTTAAATTGGGCCATCATTACGATGGCAACAAATATGAGGAACTGTGTTCCTCTTTCGGTTTACCAACATTGTTCAAAAGACGGGCATTTTTAGAT